>VIAB01023875.1:10934-22609 GCA_009801035.1 Oophaga pumilio | reverse complement strand
CCATGGAATAAATGGTGCTATAAAAATGTATAATAATAATCTCTAATGGTATAATTGCGTTCATATGCAGAAAACGCTTTAGAGAAGAACCACAAGGAACCAACTGGCCCCCAGAGGTCCTTTGAGAGAGCACCGCTCCGACACACGTGGGAGAGGCGTCCACCTCTAGAATGAATGGTTTTTTAGCCTCTGGACGGTGCAGTACTGGAGCAGTGGAAAAGGAATGCTTCAGAAGTAAGTAGGCATCCTCTGCTTCCGGAGTCCATGTCTTAGAGCTGGTACCTTTACGGGTGAGGGACTAGAGAGGCTGGATCACAGAATAGAAAAGAGGCATGAACTGCCTGTAATATTTGGCGAATCCAAGAAACCGCTGTATGGCTCTTACCCCGCAGGGTTGCGGCCAATTGAGAATGGCAGTCACCTTTTTGGGATCTATCTTCATGCCTGAATCAGAGATAATGCATCCCAGAAAAGGCAAAGAAGTTTGATCAAAGAGACATTTCTCTAGCTTGGCATAAAGACGATTCTCTCTCAGATGCTGCAGGACCAGACGAACACTTCTTCTGTGGGTTGGTGGATCAGCCGAAAAGACTAGGATGTCATCCAGGTACACCACTACGCAGGAGTATAGGAGGTCTCAGAATAGATTCAAAGATTCAAAGATTCAAAGAAGCTTTATTGGCAGGACTAAATACACATTAGTTTTGCCAAAGCAAGTGTACAAAAGGGGGATAGGGATAGGGATGTTGAGTAGGGGCAGATCCAGGGTGGGGGCTATGGAAGTCCATGGCATAGGGAGGGGTGATGGGGGCAGATCCGGGGTGGGGGCTATAGAAGTCCATGGCATAGGGATGTTGGGTAGGGGCAGATCCAGGGGTGGGGACTATAGAAGTCCATGGCATATCATAGTTCTCTATCTCGCAGTCTATGACATTCGCTCACGTACCGCGCTGCTATCTCCGCTGCTCTCTCTTCTTCCCCCAGCAAGATATATGTTTTCTCTTCCTCCTTCATGGTGATGAAATCCGGGAAGAGATGTGAGAGCCTCCTGAAGTGAGTGTTCCTCACCGCTGAGTATTTGGAGCAGTGTAGCAGGAAGTGGGTTTCGTCCTCTATGGCCTCCTGGTCACAGTGTTGGCATAGTCTTTCCTCCCTGGGCTTGTAGCTCTGCCTGTGTCGGCCGGATTCGATGGCCAGACTGTGAGCGCTGAGTCTATACCGGCTCAGGATCTGGCGGTCTCTGGGGTCCGGGAGTTTCTCCAGGTATGGGGCCAGACTGTAGTCTCTCTGTAGACTCCGGTACATGGTCAGTTTCTGGGAGCTGATGATGTCGTTCTTCCAGTCACTGACATACCTCTCCTGGCCTTCGTCTACCATCTTCCTGATTTCTGCTTTTGTCAGGTTGTTGTGATTGGTGTTCTGGTCAGGTTGGGTTTGGGTGAGCTGTTCCAAGGGTCCAAGTTTTTCTGTTTCACCTACGTGTGTCAGGGCTTTATGGTGATGGGAGCTTGGATTGCTCCTACGTAGGTGAGCCCGGAATGACAGTGCCCTCTTTAGAACCGTTAGGTGTAGAGGGAATCTGCCCAGCTCGGCCCGGCTGAATATATCATTGACAAATTCTTGGAACACTGCGGGGCCTTGCAGAGACCAAACAGCATGACCAAATATTCATAGTGACTGTCATGGGTGTTAAAGGCAGTCTTCCATTCATCCCCGGAGCAAATACGGATCAGGTTGTAGGTGCCCCGCAGGTCTAGTTTAGTGAAAATTCGAGCCCCCATAAGCCGGTCAAAGAGCTCCAGGATTAGAGGTAGTGGGTACCTGTTCTTGACTGTGATGTTATTCAGACCCCTGTGGTCTATGCAAGAACGAAGAGAACCGTCTTTCTTCTTGATGAAGAAAAATCCCGCTCCTGCGGGGGAGGAAGATTTCCGAATGAATCCTTTGGCCAAGTTCTCCTGGACATACTCAAACATGGCCTGAGTCTCCGGAGGGGACAGTGGGTAGATCCTATCCCACGGTGGTGTCGAACCAGGAAAGAGCTCAATCAGGCTATCGTAGGGACAGAGGAAGGTACTCGGCCTCTTTCTTATTAAAGACGTCTACATAGGACCAATAGTGCGGAGGTAATCCAGAGGGAACAGAGGTAGACTGTGGAGAGGCGACTGGACGAACAGACTGCATGCACCGTTTCTGGCAACTGGGTCCCCAATGGAGCACGTCTCCCAAGCGCTGAGCCAAGGCAACACAAATAACACAAATAACAAAGCATGGGAGAGGTTCGGCAGTACGTACAAGGCAATCCTTTCACGATGTAGAGCCCCGATCCGTAGTTCTACCTTTTCAGTCACCATGGTCATGGCCTCTTGCAAAGTCTCCCATCCACAGATGCAATCAGAAGTGGACTGTCCAGGGTGCGAACTGGAATTTGAAGCTTCCGAACTGCCTCAAGACTGAGGAAATTGCCCGCCGCGCCCGAGTCCACATAGGCGACCTCAGGGTAGCGTCTCTGATCGATAACTAGCAAGACAGACAGGGTCAGGGGCAGAGAGGAATCAGGAACACCTAGGGAGGTCTCTCTTACTTGTCCTAGGCGAAGGAGTTTCCCGGCCTCTCTGGACAGGCCCGTAGCAAGTGGGAGGCACTACCGCAGTAAAAACAGAGACCTTGAGAATGTCTCTCTCTTCGGCGCTGATCCACCATCTTGACCCGATCCACTTGCATCGGTTCGGGTGCGGACGCAGAAGGGGACACCGAAGAGCGCAGACTAGCAGACCTGCGGACTGGAGGCGTGGAAAGAATGGATCTCCTTTCTCTGGCTGATTCGCGGGATCGCTCCTGGAAACGCAGGTCAATGCGTGTGGCCAGGGAGATTAGATCCTCCAAGGAGGTTGCGGTATCCCGTTCGAGCTCATCCTTTATCCGGCCCAACAGTCCTTGCCAGAAAGTGCCGACTAGAGCCTCATTATTCCATCCCAACTCGGAGGCCAGGGTGCGAAAGCGAATGGCATATTGGCCTACCGACAGGAAGCCCTAATGAAGGTTGAAGAGAGACTCAGTCGTGGAGGCCAACCGCCCAGGCTCGTCAAAAACCCTGCGAAAGGTCTCCAGGAAGCCCGCCAACTGGGAGACTATGGGGTTGTCGCGCTCCCACAGGGGATTGACTCAAGCCAAAGCCTCCCCATCCAGGTGGGACTCTATAAAAGCCACTTTTGCCCAGTCAGTGGGATATTGCAGGGGAACAAGCTCAAAGTGGAGGCAGCACTGGTTCAGGAACCCCCAGCAAAGTTTGGGATCCCCACTATACCTGGGAGGCTTGCCAAAATGAGGCGGCGGGTGAGGCAGGGGAACCGTGCTGGGGTCTCGAGAAGCTATTTGAGCGGGGGCCGTGGCAGTGGACACCAAGTTATACAGACGGTCATCTACAGAAGCCATATACCTCAGTGTGTCTTGCTGCTGAGAAAGCTCTTACTGGAGGCACGCAAGCTGGGTCACATTTACCGGATCGGTGGCCTGTAATGAGGTCAAACGAGACTCCATAGTCTGCATAAATGTCATAATGCGCAAGTGAGCAAGCTCCTTCTGGGAAGAAAACGTGGTACCGGCGGGGTCCATGGCCTTGTTGTACTGTGACGCTACTAGGGAATGAGTACCTCAAGTGGATCCTCTGGATAATTAAACAGACCTACCCCTGGGAGAGCTGACCTATACAGGGACCGTCAGGGGCAAGCCAGGAGGTCACTGGACCACAGTGGCCGATAGCAAGAGTGGCGGCTCAAATAGTGAGTGGGGCGAGAAATAGAGGGAAACCATGGGAGGACGGTGGACACAGTAGAACAGGAACCAGGGATATGGAACCATGAGTAGCGGACACTGGAGGCGGACATCAGGACATCAGGACAGGACTACAGGAGCGCTACGGCGGGAGGCAGCTGCGGAGAGAGAGAATGTTAGAGGAAAGAGGAATATTGGACCAGGGCAGGGCACAATGTCACGAACATACAGGGTACTGGCAAGGCAGCGCATGGGGTACGAGCGTGCAGGGTAGTGTACAGGGCAGTGTACTGGGCACAATAATGCTACGCATGGAGCACGAGGAAGCAAGTACCGGCCTGTGACACTAGCGGAAGGCTAACTGACAACCAGGCACCTCCACTAAGAGGAGGCAGCCTGAAATACCGAACGCCTTACCCGGATTGGCTGTAGGGGGATTTCTAGGTCCGGGCATCCGAGGGCAAAAGGAACTGCAGAGGTGCGCGCACACCCTCTATGGATCCCAGGGCACATGCGCAGACGCTGGGATCTTCCTGCAGAGCGAGGGACCGGAAGCTGGGGAAGAGCACAGCACGCCGGGACCCAGAAGCAGAGCCGAAGGCACCATCACTAGCCGGGAGAGTGGGCACAGCAGCGGTAATATCCTGGTTTAGACCCACGCCTGCCTGACTACTCTCTGGGCATCTTTAGCCCAAGCGCTGCTCTCCGAAGCCCCGAGGCTTGTCTCTGCCCCCAGACACTCCCCAGCAGTTACGTACTTCAGATCCTGTTTATCTGAAGCACGCATCTCCACCGCTGCCGCCCCACTCCGTAGGTGTCTTTGAGCATAGTTTGTTCAACTCAGGACACCTGCACTGGCTCAGTGAGCAAGTGCAGTGCAGTGTTCCTGACAATGACGTTCATATGCCCCAGTAAGCATAACCCAATTTTGAACTGCATGTTGTCCATACTACTATGTCCATCCCAAATTTTAGACATTAACATAGTACACATTCAATAGCTTCAATCCCAGGTCCTGTGGAAATGCTTGGTGGCACTTGCCAGGATTTTTCAAACTTCTATTGGCCAATTAGATGGTTTGACTGACCGGGCAAATCAGAGGAGCTGGAAAGCAGGCCAATCAAACTAGTTGGCATCCAGGAGTTAAAGGGAATCTGTCAGGATGATCCACAACCCTCCTACACTGTTTATAGGGTTATGTTGCTCTCTGAATAATAATGTCACCTACTCGCACCTTTTTCTTATATAAACTTTTGCTCCTTGACTGAAAATTAGCTGTTAGATTTCATATGCAAATGAGGCCTAAGTGCTTTGCCCTGTCAAAGCATTTTCCAAGACTGTGCCTCTCTGGTTTTATTCACCCCAAGCATTACCTTCCTCTGCTTGAATGAAAGCTTAGGAGCTGTGTAGTTAAAGGGGTGCTCTCATGTTATTAAATTGATTTAATTAGTTATACAGCATGAAAATAAGCAAGTTTGCAATTGACTTGATTTTTGCATCTGCTGTCAATTTCCTGCTGTGAGAACTTTTATCTTACATAGTTACACCATATACTGCTTGTCATCAATTTACACAGTAGTTACAGTCCAGTCTGAGGAGTTAGCTCCTAAGATCCCAGCTACCTCTTTTCAGCTCATTGATTTCTATACAGCAGTCAGCTGCTCACCTCTGACCCCCTCCATGACGTTGGTATTGTCTAGTTGTTTACCTGTTGGGGAGTCGAGAGACCCCGACACCCATCCCACACCTACTGTAATGACACCCGTTACGCTCACCAAGACACGCAGACCTAAGTTCTTTGGAATTTGTATGGCCACAGCAGCCTTTATTAAATACACAAAACATTATTAACAATAATACACATAGCATTACAATACTTGAACCGTGAGGAGGAGTGCTTGAAGCCACGAGATCTTGGTGAATTAACCCAAAATTGCTGTGAACAACAACCCATCATCTTGCTCCCAGCCATTACCCCACAGGCTCGGGAGCACCAACACAACAGGCTATGCTGTTCACGAAGCTCCTTGGGGATCCGCCCACTCTTGTTGGACTCCCCATCCACATTTCACCAGATCACCATCAACATCACTTCAGCCGAAGGAGACCCAAACCACTGATCCCCAAAACCAATTTCCAACTGACTTCAAGGACTCCCCCCCGAACCGCCATGACCCAAAAAAATACCCAAAACGTTACCACCTCAAAATACAGGGAGGGAGGGCGGGACTGTTTCTGGCCAGAAAAGCGGGAACTGACTATGGGGCGGCCCCTCACCACCCGTATAACCCCTAATTACCATAATTCCTCCCCCCACTTAAACCATCCAACCCCCCGTTATGTTGGCCTCCGCCCACGCCTCTTGGGGAGGGGGGAGGCTTGGCTCCAGCCATTCCTTTTCAGCTCCTGACAGAGCTGGTATTAGTCCTGCATGATCACAATCCTCTCCCCCCTCTTGGTACCCAGCATTGGCAATTTCCAGAGCAGCTCTCAAAATCACAGATGTCACTATCCTGAGTTGTGTTCTTGATCAAAGGCACTGTTACATTCATATGCATATACAATATTAACAGTGTGCACTTCTGAACAATGACAACAGCAGACCAGAATTGTCACTTAAGAAGGAGTACAAGCCCACCCTCGCCCTCCAGCAACTAGAAAGTAAGGAGACTGGAACTGTGAGCTGCCCAGAAGACAACTTGAGAATTCCTCTTAAAGCCAGTGAGCAGACAGTAAATCAGAGGAAAGTAGGGATTGATGTGGAATGAAGTGAGACAGGCAGAGATTATTTTCAGGAAGTATCAGATTGCCTCAATAAAGATGTATTTGACATTATATTTCAGACAGCAACATTGCTATATAATCACTTTTGGGGTGGCTCGTGCTGACAGTTTCCCTTTAATAAAGAGAATAGTCAAGAACTTAGTAGGTTCAGAAAACAGAATTAACAATCCAGAAGTGCAGCAGGATAGTATGCAAAAGTATTCTGTAGCTGTCACAGAATAGGACAAGTGTGAAATACCTGTCACTTGTGATTGTTATAATCCCTTATAGTTGTTACTGGTATTTTTTTACCCCTTTAAATCCTTTAATTTCTACTACAACAGAGCACTCCTGGATTACTGATTAAGTTTTCTGACTCAACTGTTTTCCTGACTATTCTCTTAATTAACCTTTAGCAGCCTACACTGGTTTGACCTAGGACGTCCTCACCAATGTCTGTCAGTTTATTCTACCTGATCTCCTATACTCCGTTCTTGCCATTTCTGCCCACATAATTTGGATTCTATTGCGTTCTTGTCAATTTTTGGTTCTGACACAGCTTGTTTCATATTTTCCCTCAGCTTCTTCCATTGATCAGCAGTAGAGTTGAGCAAAACAGGTCGGTCAGATTCATAAGTCGCCGGCTCGCCGCCTTTCGCCAAAGTCGGGTTTCGTTAACCGAAACACGACCATATAGCGTGCAGTCGGCCATATGGTCATCGACCAGGTCGCCAAAGTCGATAATGCTTGCAGGCGCGTTTTTTCAGCCAATGAGCAAGGATGTACACTATGGGCAACAAGATGACATGTGCAGCGTCCACCACCATCTTAGAGAAGGGCATTGCAGTGATTAGCTTGCTTTGAGGAGCGTCATAGTGTCTATAAAAGCCCTGACCGCCGACCGCCATTTTAATTCTACTGATCTTAACAGTAGGGAGAGGTTGCTGACGCTGTTTATCAGTAGGGAGAGAGTTAGGGCTGGAAAGAGAAGTAATTATGTGCTTGTGCTGATAGCAATTGTGCTGTACAGTTAGTGTGCAGTGACAGGGGAGGATTTTCTTGTGTGCAGCAGCGCTGGTTATTAGGCTGCCTGCCAGTGATAGAGGAGGATTTTCTTGTGTGCAGCAGCGCTGGTTAATAGGCTGCTTGCTAGCTGTATTGCTGGCTGTACACTGCTGTGCACTGCAGACTGCTTTTTACACAGCACTAATACTTTTATTCTTTTTTTCTGCACAGTTACCGAGCGTTCATTTTTTCCCACACCGTATAGAGCTGTACGCTCCTCACACACTACCGTGTACCGGCTGGTATCATGGAAAAATACATGCTATCTGTGTGTGACTCTGGAAATATATACGGAGATTTCAATTTTCCCCTATACTATATACACCTGGTATCTTCTGATACAGTACCTTTTTTCTGCCTTTTATATTATGGTCAAATCCATACTGAGAGAGCGTCAGTGTGTGACTCTGGAAATATATACGGAGATTTAAATTTTCCCCTACACTATATACACCTGGTATCTTCTGATACAGTACCTTTTTTCTGCTTTTTGTATTCCGATCAAATCCATCCTGAATGAGCGTCTGTGTGTGACTCCGGAAACATATATACGGATATTTAAATTTTCCACTACACTATATACACCTGAACAGAAAAGAGAACAACAGTCATATGGTCAAATAAAATTGCATATGCTTTATTAGAAAATCTAAAATATACAGGTAAGTGGCAACATGAAGGGAAATGCAACCTCAAATACACATGATCTGAAAAAAGGGCCTAGGAGAAAGCAGGACCCCTGCATAAACATCAACCTGCCAGAGTGGCAGTGTAGAAATGAGCCATACAAAAACAAACAGAAAAAAATCTCCAGCGCAAAAATGAATAAAAATTCAATTTTTATTGGATAAAATTAAAATCCATCTTGATAGAAAAAAGACATATACAAGTGGGGTCCCTGGTGGTCTGAAACTGACGCGTTTCGACCTAGCAGGTCTTATTCATGGTTTGAAACCATGCGCTGGAGATTTTTTTCTACATGTTTTGCTGCAGCCAACGCCTCTAATCAAGGTGGCTCCGTGTGCATGAGGATTCTGATCTACTGCTCAGATTGAAAATCTTCTGGACTACTGCTGAGACTGGTGAGCTGACTATTTTCCTGCTTTTTCCTTCTTTTCCCCTGCTTACATATACAAAAACAAATGGTATCAAGTGCAATAAACACAGCAAGTGCTGATTATGGTAAGCACCAACATGAATGTTAAATGCACATACCGATAGATGGACATAAAAGTGGCTCTAGTAGTGTAAATGCAGAGATATTTACCCAAATGGTGCAGAGGTCCGCTGTCACCCCGCCCACCCCGACGCGCGTTTCGGAGTGATGGCACTCCTTCCTCAGGGGGCGTGTACCATGCACCCAGACGAGCAACTATTTATATACATCTATAGCGGAAATGCACTCACGCCGCTGAATCAGCGCATCCAGCCAGCGTGTATCCCGGACCGCTGTAGCCAGAAACACGTGGAGCCCCAAGTGGTACAGCATACAATGTCACAGGAAGTGACGAGGCTAGCGCGGAGAGCAGACGGTGCATGTGCAGAACCGCCCAGACACGGAACATAAATACAATAGAAATAGAAAAAACAGACAAATACAACTAAAATTATAGGACATGACCACAATATGCCAAGATAGAAACAAGGTATACAAGTATATAGATAATATCCAGAAATGTAATAAATGGTCATATTATATTCAAATAAGGAACAAAAGCAGGCAAATATAACAATATACACACATAACGGACATGGAAACATAGAATAAATATCAGTACAAATCAGCACATAAAACTGAGTAGTATATGACACTTTAGAATATTAGGAACATAAGGCCACATATTGTGACAAAAAGTCCAATCATAATAAGTAAGTCATGCCTGAGCAGTAGACATAATAACTCCAAGGATAAATAAGTCCATAGAACATCATAAAAATCTTCTATTCTTGCATGATGATCCGAAAGCATCCAGAGGCAACAGGAAAAACATAACAGACAATCTAAAGTAAAAAAGATATGCAAATTACTAAAAACAATTAAAAACAAAGATCATGCGGACTACGGGATGCATAATGATGGTAGAATTGGGAGATCACAAGAAGGGGACAAACGAAATGTTCTCATTAAGACCGTGTGGATGAGTGGTCTTCAGCATCCATATCCACTTAGTCTCAGCCTGGGCCAATCGTTTGGATAAATCACCCCCACGTATATTGATATTGAGGGCGTCAATCCCTCTAACTTTTAACAATGAACTGTCACAATGATGAAATTCATGAAAGTGACGCGGCAAAGTTTTCAGTGTGGCGACATCCGTGTAGGTAGAAGCGGCTATAATGCCCAAAACATGTTCTCTCTCTCGGACTTTGAGTTGTTGAGTGGTAAGCCCCACATATAACAATCCACATGGGCAACTGGCGCAATAGATTACATATCTTGACATACAAGAAATTCGTTGTTTGATCTTAAAATGTTTAGTACCACCTGAATTTGTAAATGAGGAGCAATGTTCAACATTTGGACACGCTACACATCTACAGCACGGTACGCAGCCAAAACTGACAGGGGCATTATCCAAAAAAGTCGGAACATATTGGCCAGGATAGTGACTAGTGGTTAATTGGTCGCGTAAATTTCTGGCCCGTCTAAAGGTGAAAGATGGTCTATCTGGAAGAAACCTACTAATAACGGGATCTACTTTAAGGAAAGGCCACGCCTTCTGGACCGCCAGACGCATCTTATGGTGCTGGGGATGGTAGGTGGCGATAAACCTCACAGTATTAGAATTGTTCGATCGAAAAGAATTATTGCCATAGAGCAAGCTATTCCGTGTGGAATGCTTAGCTCTATGGTAGGCTTTTTTAATAGCACGCCTACTGTACCCCCTAGCCAGAAAGCATGACCTTAATTCCTCAGCCCTTGCCTCGAAGTCAGAGTCTGTGGAACAAATCTGCCGCAAACGGAGAAACTGTCCCACAGGAATCGCCTCCACAACGTGAGAAGGGTGGCAGGAGGTGGCATGTAACACTGTGTTTGTAGAGGTCTCTTTGCGGTAAATATCCGTTTGTATGGCACCGGAGCTGTCCTTCTTAATGGTGACATCCAAAAAATTAATAGCAGTAGGATCCCACACCAGAGTTAGGTGTATGTTCAGGTCATTGCTATTCAAAGAGGCAACAAATTGCGCATGGCCGATAGATGTGCCCTGCCAGACAAAGAAGATATTGTCGATGTAGCGTACCCAAAAAGGGACGCAATCCATCGACCCCTGTTTGTCTGCCAGGAAAAGATCCCTCTCCCAGAACCCCAGGAAGAGGTTGGCATAGGATGGCGCAAAGGCTGCACCCATGGCCGTCCCCTGGAGTTGTAGGCAGAAGGATCCTTTAAATACAAAAAAATTGTGGGTGAGGGTGAACTCCAGTAGCTCCAGGAGTAAGTCCCTTAGACCGGTAGCAAGCGTGGTGGTGCTGAGGAAAAACCGGACCGCGGCAATGCCGTCAGAATGCCTAATGTTGGTATACAGGGACTCAAAATCAACTGAAGCTAGTAGAGTATCACCTTCTAAACACAATCCATCGACCTTACGCAACTGGTCATCGGTAGCCTTGTTAGATGACTTAGGATAAAAGCCAAACCAGAATCTCAATTTGTAGACACTGTGTTTCGGGGTACTGCCCCTCATCAGTGCAAAGTGTGAGATGATCTGGTTTGGCTGTATGAGAGGCGTCTGAGAAACACAGTGTCTGCAAATTGAGATTCTGGTTTGGCTTTTATCCTAAGTCGTGTAACAAGGCTCGTTAAAGGGTCGACATTGACTTTTAGGATTGCTACTTCCAATAGGTGGCACTAGAGTTCTAGTCCTCTTCCTCTCTGAAGAGACAATTTGCATATTTCCCAGAGGAGCATGGTGGTTTAAAGTCTCCTCATCTCGGCATGCTTAGCATGTCAATCTCTGCAAGGAGAGACAGCACTTCTTGGATAGGGGGCAAGAGAAAATGTTGTGTTGCCAAGGTCAGGTACAGGGTTTAGCGCGTGACTGGAGGGATGTGGATTTGGCAGAAAGTGCTCCTCC
>VIAB01023870.1:21444-33146 GCA_009801035.1 Oophaga pumilio | reverse complement strand
ATATCTACGCTGTACGTGATCCATACGGCAATTGTCCTCTCTGCATTGGGCGGCTCATCCCTCTGACCAGTGAAGATTGAGCGAAGAACCGATCAGAGACGGAGGGATGGGTGGTGTCTTCTGAATCCTGCAGCTTTCTCTCCATCGGTGCGGAATACTACCGTGAAGTCCAACTTGGGGAAATAGTGAAAATCTCTCCTGCCGGAGTACAGACTTTGGATATAGTACCCAGATATCGAGAGAGAGACCCATCTGCCTTCTGTATCTTTGAGTACGTTTACTTTACGCGGCCGGACTCCATATTTGAAGGACAAATGGTGTATTCGGTCAGAAGGCAATGTGGTCAACAGTTGGCTATTGAGGCCCGGTAGAGGCAGACCTGGTCAGCACCGTGCCAGAATCTGCAACCCCCGCAGCTATGGGCTATGCAGAGAAGTGCGGCATTCAGTATGTGGAGGTGCTCTGCAAAAATCGTTATGTCGGTCGAACTTTTATTCAGCCCAATATGAGGCTACGGCAGCTTGGCGTGGCCAAAAAGTTTGGAGTCCTGACTGACAACTTTGTTGGCAAAAGAATAGTGCTGATTGATGACTCCATTGTGCGAGGAAACACCATTTTGCCAATTATTAAACTGCTGAAGGATTCTGGCGCTAAGGAGGTCCACATAAGAGTGGCATCTCCACCAATAAGTCATCCCTGTTATATGGGAGTTAACATTCCTACAAATGAAGAACTGATTGCCAACCTACCAGAGTTCAGTGACCTGGCAGGGTATATTGGTGCGAACAGTGTGGTTTACCTGTCGGTGGATGGCCTCACATCAGCAGTGCGTGAAGGCATTAAACATTTCAAAGACAAGCAGAACGGATTAAATGGCACGCCCGCCTTCCCCGGTTCTCACAGCCACTGTATGGCGTGCCTTACTGGGGACTACCTAGTGGCCTGGAGTGGTGACTGCTCGTCTGTATACCTCATAGCTGGACTATAGGGTTCACATGGATATGAAAGTTGGGATTGTTACCCATCGCAAACACTGAGAGGTTTGTTTTGTAATGCAGATTACCATTGCCTCTTCTCGCTGTATTGGTTACTGCGGGCCACCACCTTGTCTTGTATGGGCCCAATGCTTTATTTATTTGTAGCAGAACTGCTGCGACCAGAAGAATCTGCGCCGTTCTCAGTGCTGGAGGGTGGACCGAATATTCAGTGACCCTTTCTAATCCTGTATATTTTACTTTGTTGGACTTTTGTTCTTGGTGTACGGTACGTTGTCACTGAACGTATCTAATGTTTGTTTCTTTTTGTATTCAGTGCATTGTGGTCACATTCTTTTATTCTGCCGAAGGACTGGAAATAAAGCCCTTTTTTACGTTTGTGGGTTAATTCTAACATGAATCTGCATTTGGTGGAGGAAGAAGGAAAATCTGCTCTTATCCGGAAATTAAACCGGTTTACAGGAAAGTCTGTACTTGACCATGTCTGTACTCGGCCGCACGATGGCTCAGTGGATAGCACTGCAGCCTTGAAGCGCTGGAGTCCTGGGTTCGAATTCCACCAAGGACAACATCTGCAAGGAGTTTGTATGTTCTCCCCGTGTTTGCGTCGGTTTTCTCCGGTCACTCCAAAAAACATACTGATAGGGAATCTAGATTGTGAGCTCCATCTGGGACAGTGACGATAATGTGTGCAAACTGTAAAGCGCTGCGGAATATGTTAGCGCTATGTAAAAATAAAGATTATTAAGATTAAGGTGTACACAAGTGCCGAGGATGTGGGGCAGGTGTAAGGCGGCTAGGGTGGTAGTCGTGGCAACTGGCTGTACTGTTCTCACACCCTGGCGCCCCACAGATAAAACACAGTGTCCCTTCTGCATGTGCAGCAGTACACTTACGTTCGCTGTCAGCCCTTTCAAGTTCTGTCATCCCGGCTCCGCATTTCTGAGCTCCACCAAACTTTTCAGAGACAGTTCTTTTCCAACAGTTGAACTTTACTAATCAATAGGGCATTCATCACATTTGCAATTTTTACAAAGGGACATCTCCTGATATTTCCCTGCCTGCCGGGCAGCCTCTACTCCTCCTGTCAACTCTGACTCTCTTCTTCCAGCAATCCCTGCCTTATCTCTAGACAATCTGTCTCATCCGTGCCTTCAGTGTCATCAGCTCCCTGCCAGCCCCTCGTCCGGTTCCAATAGGGAAAGGTGCCAGGAACGCCATCTCAGCTACTCCCACCCCGGTTGTAGACTGCAGATTCTTCTTGGGATGATCTTTCTAGCTGGTACCTGACTGCACAATTTTCAGCCTGGGGCCCCTTCCTGCCACAGTAGCTTTATCTTCACGGCTGGTAAAATCGTCTGCTTCACAGCTCCTCACACCTTGCCCTGGGTAAGACTGCCCGGGCTCTGCTCCCTAATCAGGAAGTGTCCTGGCTATATCCCTTGCTGTGCACTGCACTGCCCTATAGCTCCTCCCAACTGCTACACCCCTATGCTAACTGTCCTTACACTCCTATTCCATTCCCTATCGCTATGATGCACCCACTATTCTAACCCCCTATGGTCCTACACTGCCTAAAATCCTAACCCTAACTCTGCAGAACACATATTAAAGACATTCACATTACAGTACATGACAAATGCATCACGTTAGTGAAGAATGAGGTGCCGCATGCAATTATGTGAACAACTTCCAGGGGAGAGGCATGTGAGGGTCCCCACCACCTCCTTACATAGGTGCGACTACACCTGTTGCTGGAGCTTAAGAAACATGTGCATCCATGACATATAGGTTCCTGTGCCACTTTGCAGGGCGGCATTGTACACCACTTCTGAAGCCAGAGTAGTGCGAATAAGTGGTCAGTTGGATAGTACAGGGTTCCCCAACTCCAGTCCTCAAGGCCCACCAACAGGTCACGTTTTCAGGATTTCTTTAGTATTGCCCAGGTGATAATTGCATCTGTGCAATACAAAGGAAATCCTGAAAACATGACCTGTTGGTGGGCCTTGAGGGACTGGAGTTGGGGAACCCTGGGATAGTAGATAATGCTTCCAGAAGGCTTGGCAGCACCACCCAGTCTTCCACACAGTTCAGTCTCACCATCCTACAGTCTGGATCACTTAATCCCCACCCTGATCCTCCTTCCTCTCACCATGTTGAATCCCATGAGACTAGTGATTCCACACTAGGACACACCGAGGAGCATTTTACAAAAACATTTCTTGATTGTGGCCTCTCAACCTGCATGCTCCAAGAGGGACAGGACGACATGCTGTTTAGTGATGCACAAACCTTAGAGCAGCCAGGGCCACACGAACACGGGGAATGTCAAATTTTGGCTAAGGAGGAACATGAGACAGTTGCCGATAAGTATGGTTGTTAAGTCACGAAATCAGGAGGACCAGGATGCGGGGGTGGAAGATGAGGCGGTGGATGACGAAGTCCCTGACCCAATCTGGAAAGCTGGCATGCAGAGCGAGGCCAGCATCACTGAGGGTGAGGGACTGGCAGCACCGAAACAGTCAGGAAGAGGCAGAGGGTGACCAGAGGGAGAATGAAGGAAATTGTTCCGCAGAGCACCAACAGTCCTGAATTTCTCCTTCAAAGAGTTAGGTGTTCCCATTTTTGAGACTTTTTTAAAGAAAGTTCTGGGACAAACAAAATGGCCATTTGCAACCACAGTAGAAATTTGATAATAGTACAACAGCAGTCAGCCATGTGCCATGCATAAGGTATTAGAATGTGAGCCAGCATTTAGAGCTTTCAATTAAATTTCCAATGAAGACCAGGTGGGTGCGGGACCAGTGTAAGCGTTCTTTGCTGAGAGTCTCGATACCTCATGCAACAATTGAAACTGGATTTTTGCTTAGCCACACTCGGGTGACACAAATATCAGCTTGGTAGACCACAAATGTTATAAAAATGTAAGGATAGTAACACAGGCAGTTAACTGTTAATTGACCCACAGTAGAAATTTTAGAATGGCACAGCAGCACTCAGCCATGGGTCATGCATGAGGTATCAAGGTCTGGGCCAGCATTTAGATCGTTGAATTGAAATTTCAAAGACAAGGTGAGTGAGGGACTGGGGAAGCCTTTTGTCACGACACAGCATTTCATCTTAATTATCCAGACGTCTATTTTCAGTAAGCTATGAGGAATAGACTGTTATCTATATGTTGACTTTTGATTTTGTGTTTCTTTCTTCTGTTGGTCAACAGTCTGAAATGTTGACTCTTCTTGTAGGTTAAATTGATATTTATAAATTGATGAATCGTTGTTATGTACCTGTTATATCTGCTCCTACAGTTTATTTCACTGTTATCTTTGCAAAACAGGGATGCAGGGTCACTGATGTTTGCTGATATGTTGATTACACATACCAGTCCATGCAATTTGTTGACTTGCAAAACATAGTATGAAATACTATGAAAATAGAACAGATTAAATAATTAATCAAACAATGCAAGCTAATCTCATCACAACAACTCAATCCATAAAAAAGCAAGTCCCCACTCAGGTCCATCAACTGTTAACAGAAATTTAGGGGACTTCCACGTTACTGGTAGCACAAATGCTTCTCGTCCCCTAAAAGAAATTTGGAGAATTCTGCACTCCCAAATCCAAAAGTCCCAGTGTGCCTAAACCACATTTAGTGTTCACGTTTGGCATTTCTGTAGCGATGAGAGCCAGCCTAATTTACAGGTGCATGTGTCCAGAAGCACAAGCTGAGCACTTCCACTACAACGTACTAGGCAATACAACCAGGGCCAGTGCCAGATTTTGTGGGCTGTCGGAGAAAGAGTCTCAGTGGGCCCCTTTAACACATAGCATGATTCATGTTGCAGAGATAAGAAATATAGGTATAGTACAATGCCAAAGATTTCACTTACTTCCTACATTACATGAGTAATATCTATTAGAAACCGGCGACTCTTCACCACAGACAGTGCATGCGCTGGGGGGATTCAAAAGTCTGCAGTCACACAGAGTGAAAATATAGTCATTCATACAGTATTATGGTCACCACATAGTCTTCCATCAACTATTATGGGCACCACATAGTCCTCCATAAAGTATTATGGTCAACACACAGTCCTTCATACAGTATTTTGGGAACCACATATTGCTCCATACAGTATAACAGGCACCACATAGTGCTCCATACAATATAATGGGTCCTATATATTGCTCCATACAGCATTATGGGCCCCATATATTGCTCCATACACTATGTAATGGCCTCATATATTGCTCCATACAGTATAATAGCACCCATATATTGCTCCATACAGTATAATGGACCCCAAATAATGCTCCATACATAAGAAAAAAAATCAAATACTCACCTCTTCCCGTTCCCCGCTGCTCCGGTCTCTTCAGTGTCTTCTGACCCTCCACACTGCTCAGCACAAAGGGCGCCCTGAGGCGTCACAGAGAGTCAAAAGACACTAAAGAGACCAAGGCAATAGGGAGCGGGGAGAGGTGAGTATTTAGGGGGCGGTCCCAGCACCAGCGTTGGCACTGGGCTCCCTCGATTTACAGGCCCCATAGCGTGCCAGGGTCCCCGACAGCGATTGGGCCCCCCGTTCATCCAGGGACCTGGCAGTTGCCTGGGTGGTGACGCTGGCCCTGACTACAACGTACTGGGTACTACATTGGAAGTTTGCAATTTTCACTCAGCAACATCCACTGTTGCTTGTTTGTGGAAAACACCCATGAAGTCAATTTCGTCACAACACCTGAAGATAAATTCCCAAAAGGGTATCATTTCTAAAATGGGGTCACTTGAGAGGGGTATTCTGCTCTTCAAGCACTTAGGGGCTATGTATATGGAGTCCGCAAACTATTCTAGGAAAATCTGTGCTCCAGGAGGCAAATAGCGCTCCATCCCTCCAAAGTCTCGCCATATGGCTAAGCAGTATTATACAGCCACATGAGGTATTTTTACATTACACACAAATTGTGGGACACATTTTGGTGCCATTTTTACCCATTTCTCCGTCTGAAAATATAAAATCTGGGGCTAAAACGAAATTTTGGTGATAAAAATGTAATTATTTATTCTTTACTGCCCAATGGTATAAAATTCTGTGAGGCACATGTGGTGTCAATATGATCATTGCACCCCTAGATGAAATCATTGAGGGGTGTAGTTTGTAAAATGAGGTAAATTATGTGGGGTTTCTGCTGTTCAGGTATCTCAGGGGCCCTGCCAATGTGACATGTCACCCTCAAGCCATTCCAGCAAAATCTGAACTCCCAATATGGCCCTTCTTCACTTCTGAGCTTTGCACTGTGCCTCAAAAGTCGTTTTTGACCACAAATTGTCACGCACAGTGTGGGAAAGTCAAAGTGCAACACAAACGGATTAAGGGAAGGAAACCCAACACTTTACCCCTAGGCAGATCTAACGTCACCCTGTCTGCCCTAAGCATCCCTATATAGGTTCCGCATCTATCGCCGAGCAGGATACCTAACCCCTGCCTGAACCTGGCAATAAGCCCTGAATAGGGAAGGACAGGATTAGCATTACTCAATCTCAACTACCACTAAAGACAGATGGAATACACAAACAAGGGGAACACTTAGCTTGAGTATACTCAGAGAGAAACACAGACATCCTCCAAACACCAAAGAGGAAGATATGGAAATATCACCAGCAAATCCCAGCAGAAAGCTGGGAGTTATAAACACCCAGGTCCAGGTGTGTCCATTAGATTAGAAGGAAGGTTGCCACTGGGTCCTAGAGTCAGAAGGACCAAGAAGAAGTCTGTAAAGCACACTGCTGAGACCTTCTGCAGTCAGATGCAGTGCGACGGGCTGCAGCCTCTGACACACTCGTGACAGTATCAACCCTTTTATGAGTGGTCTCTGGATACTCAGGGCCAGGTTTCTCCAGATGAAAGGTTTGAAATGAACGAACCAGCCTGGGGGTCTTCACCTCTGATGCGGATACCCACATCCTTTCCTCTGGACCATAACCCCTCCAATGCACCAAGTATTGTAGGGAATGATGTTGGAGGCGAGAATCTACAATGCTCGAAATTTGAAACTCTAGGTTTCCATCAACCATTGTTAGGGAGGCGATAGAGGTGGGGGCTCAAGGGGTTCCACATATCTCTTGAGCAAAGGCCTGTAAAAAATGTAGATCTTAAGAGAATGAGTTAGCTCAAAACGAAACGCTGCTGGACCAATGATGGCGGTTATCTTATAGGGACCAATGAATCTAGGTCCCAGCTTCCAGGAAGGAACCCTCAGCCTGAAATTCCTGGTAGACAACCACACAAAATCATTCACATTCAGGTCTGGACTTGGCATGCGTTTACTGACAGTCATACATTTATACCTGTCTCTCCTGACCCTGTTAGGAATAGGTAGTGGAGAAATAGCACCAGACAGGTATGCGGTACTTTAGAACGTGCACAAACATTGCAGGTGGACACTTGTTCAACCACATCCCGATGCAACCCCGGCCACCAAAAACGACGAGAAAGGAGGTCCGCAGTTGCCTTACCACCTGGGTGGTCAGCAAGTACAGAGTCATGATATTCTCTAGTTACTTTGCGGCGCAATTTAGATGGCACAAACAACCCCCCGAAAAGGGAAGTAGGCAGGGGCGTCCCCATGAGCCTCCAACATCTCACCCTCCAGGTCAGTGTACAAGGCTGAAATGCCTACCCCCTTCTGCAAAATTGAAGCAGGGTCCTCAAAACCAGATGAAAATGTCGGTAAGGTCTCTATAGGTACAGCAGAAGGGGAAACGTTTAGACAGTTACATGACACAAAATTGAACCTAGTAAAAAAAAAACAGGGACCATATAGCCTTCCTAGGGTTGAGACGTTTAGCTGATTGGAGATATGACAAGTTCTTACAGTCAGTGAAAACAGCAATAGGATGGACAGCCCCCTCCAACCAATGTCGCCATTCTTGAAATGCCAAAAACTCCCCATTAGCCACGACATAATTTCTCCCGGATGAAGAGAATTTTTTGGAAGAGAAGGCACATGTACGGCATTTAACAGGGGACAGATCCTGAGGCAACACAGCCCCAACTAGCTCCGACGCATCAACCTCCACAACAAAGGGTTGGGAAACCTCTAGTTGACTGAGTATAGGAGTGGCAAAACAGTTCTTTAGGTAAGGAAAAGTCTGCAGGCAGTGTCCGACAATTTGTAAAAGTCAGACACTTTCCTTGTCATGTCAGTGAGGGGTTTCACAATTACTGAATAATTCCAGATTAATTTTTAAATTATTAAAGCCCAGGAAATGTTATAGAGCCTTCAGGTTCTGGGGATGGTCTCAATCAAGGACAGCACGGAACTTCTTCGGATCCATCCGAAAACCCGAAGATGATAACAGGTACCCCAAAAACTGCACCTCCTGGACGTCAAAAATACATTAATATTTTCAACACCTGTCTAACATGCCCCCAATGTGTCTCCAAATCAAGTGAATAAACCAAAATATCATCTAGATAGACCACCACAAACAATTGAAAATATCGTTAAGGCATGACCAGACTCTCAAAATGACCCTCAGGGGTAGAATGCCATTTTCTATTCATCCTCTTCTCTGAGTCTAACCAGGTTGTAGGCCCCCCTTTGATCCAACTTGTAGTAAACCTTAGCTCCCACAATCTGGCTGAACAGATCTGGAATCAAATGAAGAGGGTATGGATCTCGGATGGTAATTTGATTTAATTCCCGGAAATCTAAACAGGGACGCAGCCCGCCATCTTTTTTCTTCACGAAGTAGAACCCTGCCGCCACGTGCAAAGATGAGGGACTGATGTGTCCCTTCTCCAGACTATACACAATGAAAACCTTAAACAATTCTCCTGGCAGTAATCCCCCCACTCAATGATTTCCCTGGCTTGCCAATCCACCAACGGATTGTGTTTCACCAACCAGGGAAAACCCAATACAATTGGAGTAGGAACACAGTCCAGGAATTAGCAAGGAATTGCTTCACAATGAACCAACCCACCCTCAGTCTTACATTACGTACAATGTGAGAGCTTTCTGTGCAAGTGGCACTGAGTTGATGGCGAAGATGGGAATGGGCTTAGGCTACTTTCACACCTCAGTTTTTTTGCATCAGGCGTGATCCGGCTTTTTTTGTGAAAACGGGATTCGTTTTTTTCTACCGCCAGATCCGTTTTTTTCTCATTGACTTATATTAGCGCCGGATCACGCCGCATGGCCTCCCGTTTCGTCCATTTTTTTCAGGATCTGGCAAAATTTTTAATTCCGGCTGGACAAAACGTGTCTAGGAAAGTTTTGTTTCCGGCTAAAAAACCAGTCAGCGGCGGATGCGGTGCTACCGGCTCCTTGCTACAATTGAAGTCCATGTGCGCCGGATCAGGCAAACGATTGATCCGGACACCGCATTCTGTTTTTCCACTCTGAGCAGGCCTAGAATCTCTCTCTCACAATCTCAGCTGGATCCGTCTTTTTTAAACTTTGACGGATTGTGCCTGATTGTAAAAAACAGATGTGTGAAAGTAGCCTTAGCTAAAGTACTGCAAAGCAGCCCTTAGTTCTACAAAACTCAGCATCAACCATGCTGACTCCAGCTCCAGTCAACAAACACAGAAATTTCCTTGGTTTTGCTCTGCAGCACCACCTCTGCTGACAGGAGACAAACCGAGAACTGCAGGTTGATGAAAAATGCACCCCCTCCCCATTAAACTCCAGACAACCAGTTAAATGAGTCTCCCTTAGTTTAGGCATCAAAGGACAGACCCCCAATAAAATGTGCCTTTTTTCCGCAAAAAAACCCCACACCCTTTTTTTGTGAACCTCCTGTGAAATGTTCGATGCAGAGGCACTCCATAACTGCCCCTCCACCCTCCCCAGTACAGGTTTACCACTAGATAGCTCCCCTGGCAAAGGGGCAATACTCTGAAAAAGAGGCTGCAGAGGTGTTCTTACCCATCTATCCCGGAGGCGTCTATCCACACGAAAAGCCAAAGACATAGCGGCTTCCAAGGACTCTGGGGTTTCGTACACTGCCAAAGCATTGTTCAACCTTTCAGTGAGACCCTAAAGGAATTGACTTCTGAGAGCCGGGTCATTCCATTATGTATCAGATGACCACCTGCGGAACTCAGACCTATACGTCTCCACTGAACAAAAATGTTGGGTTCAAGCTGGACCTGCCTACCTGCAGCATCCCCCATAATAGGAGCCTGCAGCCACAGCCGTTGCTGCTGAACCTCAGAACGAAGGTCAGTCACCTCCAGTGGCAACCTCTGCAGCAGCTCTGCCAGCATAGAAACAGGATCCATGAACCCAGCAAAAGAAAAAAAAACACACAAAAAAAAGTGTCAAAAATTTTTTTTTCCTTTGCAAACGTGAACGGTGGGTGTTAATGTCACGCACAGTGTAGGACAGACTAAGTGTAACACAAAGGGATAAGGGAAGGGGAACCAAACACTATGGAAGGTGGAAGTGGAGACCCCTAGACTGATCTAACGTTACCCTGTCTGTCCTACCATCCCTATATAGGTTCCACATCGCCAAACAGGAGACCTAGTCCATGTGACCCACGCGATAAGACCCTGCACGGGAAGGACAGTATGAATGCTAGTCAATTCCACTAACACTAGAGACAGTAAGGATACATGAAACCAGGGGGACACTTAGTTTGAGTAGACTCAGAGAGAAGCGCCGGTGACCTCCAAACTCCAAGAGGACACTAGCAGACTGCTACAGCTCCAAGCTTCAATAGAGAAGTGCAAATAGGAAATAACACCAGCACCTCCCAACAGGAAGTAGGGAGTTATAAACACCCAGGTCCAGGTGACACCATTAAGGCTGAGACTGTCTGCAATCAAATGCAGTGCGACTGACTGCAGCCTCTGATATAACTGTGACAACTCCTCTCACAGCTGTTATAGGTAGATGATGGTTTAATAATACAACCATCATCTGAGGGCAAAGATGTGGGAGCCGACATTTGATGTGCCATTCTTATTTAAATATGAAACTGTATTATTTACAGAAGATATTAGTACCTGAATGAAACAAGTAACTATATTCATGACATATTGTGTAGTCAATGGTACCTCAAATTAAAGAGTCACACTACCTTTTTATAAATCGGTCGAATATTGATCCAGAAAAGTAGGACGAGTGTTATACGAGTACAATACGATTTTTCTCAACTAGCATCCGTAGGCTATGCATTTTTAACATAATCTTTTACATACTGTAATTATGTATTTTAAAGCTAGTTTAAAAACTAATAAAGCAATCTTATATACGGATATACCGTATTTTTTGGACTGTAGGACGCACCTTAAATCAGAATAAACCTTTCCCGTTTTAGGTCAATTAGGATTACCATATTCTTTATATATAAAGCTGAGTGCATGTATGTGTGTGTATGTATCAAGCCCTGCCCACTCCGCATAGCCACACTCAGTCATATGGGAGGTATCTCCTCCCGAACCCTGGTGAACTGGCAAAGCCCTTTGAGGCTTCCCAGACACCGGGGCCACAATAATCACCCCCATAGTGTCATTTAAGTTATATTGCGGCAGTGACATAATCCTTGCTACCGCCGCTCTCTCCCTGTATCTTTTCTCATTGTCCCCCGGTGGTGAAGCGCTCATCTCAATAAAACTCCTCCTTCCTAGTTCTCTTTGGTTTGGGGAAACCCCGGTGTGCTTCCCCAGTTTCAGTATAGCAGGGGCATCTA
>VIAB01023869.1:11253-21620 GCA_009801035.1 Oophaga pumilio | reverse complement strand
TGTATACATGGCTCCACTCCCACCCTCCGCTGTGCTCCCCCATCCTACCCCATACTTACCCTCTTCGCTCCGTCGCTGAACTTCCCATCATCCCTGTCGGCCGCGGCAGCTTCCTCCTTTGTGGTGCGGTCAAGTAGTACCGCTCATTAAGGTCATGTATATGGATGCCACGCCTATGGGAGTGGCTTCTGGCCCATATTCATGCCCTTAATGAGCGGTACTACGTCACCGCTCAGCACTGGATGAAGCCGCCGCGGCCGGGACAGGGATCTCAGCGACGGAAGGTGAGTATCGATATATGAAGCCGGCGGCTGTAGCTGTCACTACAGCGCTACAGCCGTTAGCTCCATGTGGGTCCAGCGATCTGTGCCGTGGCTCCGCGGCCCGGCAACAGAACTGCTACGGCCCGGTCATGGGCCGCAGACCGGCAGTTAGGGACCCCTGTTCTAGAGCAGAGTAGGGTGGGCCTGAAGGTGCAAAGCTCTGTAGCTATGTTTTCATGTAAAAAAAAGCTGAACATTTTGTTGTTTGTAATGTTTTTATTTTCCTGTTAGGCCAGGAAAGCAGTGTCTGTTTTTGCTAATGGTGCATTGGTTTATGTCTACTTCTATGCACAGCCAAGTAAGCAAATCTACCACAGTTGGTGAAAGAAGTGCGAGAAAGAATCCCAGAAAGCAAGTGTGATGGCTGTGGACAAACTCTAAGTCCTGGGTCAAGGCAGCCATGAATATAAAATAGCGGTAAGACAAAATGGGGGGGCTGATCAGGTACCTTGTCCAAAGCCAGCAGCAAAAGCAGTAGCTCCAATAGCAGTAGCTGGCACAACAGGAGACAACTTAGCTGCTGATGCAACAAAGCTGACAACAGCAGCAGCAGATTGTTACTGCTAGAGGCAATTCATGGCACGGCGGCAGCTTCGACCCCAATTTCACCTGATGATTTCTCTGTCCGGTAGGCGGTGAGGAGAGCCTTGCAGAAAATGACTCCGGGTGACGACATAGAGGCCTTTTTAATTGTTTTTGAAAAGAGACGCTGAAAGGGATAAACTCCCGCCAGAGCAGTAGGAGTTTTTGGCGTCATATTTAACAGGGGAGCCACAAAAGGCCTACATTGATTTTGGCTTACAGGACACTAAAGAATGTGTACAATTGAAAACAGAAATTTTGGCGAGCTTGGGGATGACAATGACTGTCAGGGCACAACGGATCCACTGCTGGGCATATCACCATGTCAAACCCCCTTGTGAAGAAGCCAGACTGTATCTTAATTTCCCAGACAACCATTTTTTGTAAACCCACAGGAATTGACTTTTTATCTGTATATTGGCTTGTGGATTTAAGTGTTTATGTCTGGTGGGTCAAGAAGACAAACTTGCATACCATTTAACATAGTATGTAAGTCTGAAATAATGACTGGTACATAGTGTGTGTGTTTATCTGTGTTTATTGTGAGCTGATATGCTAATTGTGTATTTTATTCTATAACCAGTTTCTTGACTTCGAAGGTAGATAGGGAAGGCTGTGAGGATAAACTGAAGGACACTGGGTAAATCTAAAAATAGATCACATGCCTCGGGTATAAAATTCCTTCTGGCTGGATTCACTCTTGAGGGTCAGCTGAGAGTAATTAGGACCCGGCTGAAAGAACACAGGACTGCTCTCGGTTATCTCCCTACGCTTGTCATACCTCCTCTCTGTGTGTGTAACACAGGTGGAATATCGACCCTGGGAGCTCTAACATTTCATCTACCATCATCTTGGCGAGACAGCGAAAGGGTGAGACCTTGTAATGTGCACCATCTTGGGGGTAATTGCAGGGAATGTTCTGTTTTGCTGTTTGGTGTTGTGGATCAATAAAGCATTGCCACACTGTTTTACCCTAACCATGCGTTGTCTGTGTAGTATGTACTCACGGAGAGATAGAGCGGGCGTTCAGTGGTATGAGCCCTGGTCCATGCAGTCTTTCTAAAGGCAGTCAGGCCAGCGGACAAGAGCAACCACTAACCCCGTTTCTCCACACCCCTCACTCCCAAATGTTTGATCTGCTGCACCTCATTCAAAAGTGGTTACAGACAGAGTACTCTACCCCAGCACAGATAGTAGAGCGAGTTGTAATGAACCGATTTGTGCACTCACTTCCGAGCCTGATGCAGACTTTGGTTGCACAGGGAGATCCATGGAACGCCGATGACTAGGTTGGACTGGTCAAACGGTATCAGGGGTCGACAGTTCCTTGGGAAGGCAACCCACTCCATACAGGGGGGCAGAGGTTAAAAAGGGGTTGGGGTGTCCAAAGTCTAAGGGGAGAAGGTCATGCTGAGGGCCTCACGTAGGATATAATTTATCCTATAGATATCATGGCCTAGGTCATATAGCTGATCATTGAGGAAATGGGCTGTAGCATGGGAGGCCGTTGTTTATTCTGAATAGATCCAGTTTGCAGCATGGACTGTCCAACCAGAGAGGGAACACAAGCTTGTTCTGTAAAAGTGAATGGTCTGCAAATGACTGGACTTCTAGACTCAGGGAGTTTGGTGACCCTCATGAGGGCAACACTCCCTCTCCAATTGATCCCTGGGAAGAAAGTGGGCATCCGCTGCATTCACAGGGATGCTAAAGACTATCTGGAGGCCAGAGTGGCCATTGAGATGGCCCAAGGTACTGAATTGCATGAGGTTGGCATGGTCCAGGATTTATTGCACCCAATTATTATAGGCTGGGACTTTGTGTTGTTTTGGGACTTGTGGGGGAGGGGCGGAGATCTTGATTGCTCTTGTAATAAACAGGTTAGCCATAAAAAAGTCTTACCAATCTCAGAGTCTAACAGGCTTCTATTCTGTGTAATGGGAGAAGAGTAAAAGGTAGCATCCCCTAACATAGAATTCTGGAGATAGCAGTGACCAGAGAGAATTTTGGGTTCACTCAGCATAGGGACCTAACTCTAAATGAAGTGTTCAATAAGGTAACCATTATAAACAGCATAGCACAGGAGTCGGGGGCTGACACCAGGCTTCCCTATTTTATGTTGAGTGGTGACTTATTATACCGGGTTACTAAGATAAGGAATGAGATAGTGGATCAATTGTTGGTACCAGTACCCTATGTGTTGGACATGCCCCATTCACACGTCTTGGGTGGCCATCTGGAGGTGGAGCAAACTCAAGAACGAGTAATGCAGAGGTTCATGTGCACATGAATGGGTGAAACAAAAGCTGTATAGAATCCCTGAAGCCCGCTGTGAGGTAATTTAGAAGGAGGTGATGAAAATGTGGAGCCCAGCTGCGACTGGATCCATATCTTCCAGAAGGGTGCACTGAAAGAATATACCACTAGAGGTCATTATACACATTCACACACGTTCACTCATTCCAAAGACCACCAGAGGGAGCTGTTTAGACATATAAAAGAGAGTGAACACAGGAAACATCAAGTCAGTCAGCCAGTCACCTCATAGAGTGTAGAAGGTAAGAGCACTGAGCTCGGTTTGTGAAGACTAGCTCACTGAGCGTTCTGAAGAGAGAGAGAGGCTGCAGAGCTATTCAGTTCAAGAGAGAGTGGAGGCCAGTACAAGTGGAACAGAAGCCACTCCAGCCTGGTCAGAACTGAGTGTAGCTCAGTGAGAGAAGCGTGCCGACGCTTAAAGAGCGGCGAAGAGGCAGCTCACCAACTGCCAGTGTGTGATCGTGTGAGGGTCCGGGTAGGCCGAAGGCGAGTGGAAAGTTAATGAGACAGAGGAGCCTCCATAGCTCATCTCAGCAAGTATTACCGGACATCGGGGTCCGAGCCTATAGGGATCTCCACGACCCATTAGGAGAACACCGGAGTTCCTGGAGGACTACAAGTCCCAGGAGTACCACAGAGCTGATACGTAACCGGGCCAGGAGGACAGAGTCCGGCAAGCAGGACGCTGCAAGCAGGGACTGTGTACTTTAAGAGAGAAGGTCCAACCACAAGGTCAGCCAGGTGCAAGACGGAGACCAAGTTAGGCCTAGCTACAAGCAGGTCAAGACTCTATTACAAAAAGGCAGAGAACAGGAGACCACACACCCACTCAGTGGAGGAATCTGGATGTGCACCCTTCACCCTACAGTGCTCCGGAGAGTACCTGCAACATCTTCAGTAAAGGTACCAAAGTGACTTATGTGTGTGTCTCCCTTATTACCCCTAACTGCCGGGTCCCCGTCTGTCCTGCACCCCTGCACATCTATCTGTCCTGGAGGACTTAGCCTTTCCTGTGGAAGGCCTAACATCTTGCTGCACAGTATCAACCCTTCAGTGGATCTGCATAGCAGCGCTGGTCACCCTGACCAGGTACCACAGGTGGCGTCACGAATCCCCATTCCAATATTCAATTCACCTGTAAATATCCCACATTAAAAGGTGAGCCCCAGAGCCACGGACTGAGCTGTGTTGCCGTGACATCCCCCATTGTAGTCTATAGGCTCAGATCCGAGTTCCCATTGCTCTGGAGGGCGACTCAAATAAGTGAGCCTAAGCGCCGTCAAGGAGTCAAAGTGCAGGGTCCAGCCCCACTGTCCTTGTGCGGAAGCCTGATGGAGTGGTGTTTCTGCAACAGCCACAAGAAACTAAATGTGGCAGGTATTTGATGCACCGCATCATTGATCTCATAGAAAAGCCAGGTTCAATCAGATACATCACCACTCTGGATCTAACAAGAGGTTACTGGCAAATCCTTGTCTCTCAGAATGCAAAAAAACTCATAGCTGATGCCTTCAAATGGGCGGTAACCATGCAGCAGGAAGACTGCATAAAAAAATCCAAAAAAACTGCAACATCATCCTCAATATTAAATCGCAATAAGATGGAGAACAAAATAAAATACGGTTTTATAACAATTTTCATTTAGTCTCCCAAACTGATAAGAGGTGTGTTATCAAAACATTGGGGGATACTCACCAATGACCCCATGACCTCATATTATTCGGAAATATTCCTTTACACTATAATACTATCATTAGGAGGAACATAAATCTCAAAAATCATGTTGCTCCAGTTATAAACACTAGCTTCACTTTCAACACTCAGCACTGGAATCAATGGTCAATCAATTTCCTATAGATGCAACTGAAAAGGCTGTTTGTGTTGAAAGATGTTGAGACATGGAAAAAATAAACTTCATTTTCAACAGGGGAATCTTTTACTATCAAGCAGTTCGTCCATTGCAGTTCTAATTTTGTGATCTACCTCTTATTGCAATTCTAATTTTGTGATCTACCTCTTCAAGGTGCTTACCACACAACTAAATAACTTCCTTCAGGGGTTTAGTTTCCAGTTGTGTGGAGTTTCCACTGTTTAATCACATCAGGGGCTCTGCAAACTCGACATGGCATCCGCTATCTATTCCAGACAGTTTTGTGTTCCAAAATTCAAATGGTGCTCAATCCCATCCGAGCCCAAACAGTAGTTTTCCACAACATATGGGGTATCGATGTACTCAGGAGAAATTGTGCAACAAATTGTTTGGTCCTTTTCTCCTTTTACCTTTGTGAAAATGCAAAACTTGGAGCTAAAGCAACATTTTTGAGGGACAGAGTAAAATTTTCATTTTTTCCTTCCAAATTGCTTTATTTCCTGTGAAGCACCTGAAGGGTTAATAAGCTTATTGAATGTGTTTTCGAGCACTTTTATCGGTGCAGTATTTAAAATGGTAATACTTTTGGGCATTTTCTGTGACATGGGCCCCTCAAAGTCATTTCAAATGTGATGGGGTCCCTTAAAAAAAGTAGCTTTTGTAAATTTTGTTTTAAAAACTGCTAATAAACTTTTAACTCTTTAACTTCCTAACGAAAAGAATTATGTTTCGAAAATTATGCTGATATAAAATGGACATTTGGTAAATGTTATTTATTAACTATTTTGTGTGATACAACTTTCTAATTTTAAGAGTATAAAAATTACAGTAAATGTCTGAAAATTGCTACATTTTTGACAAAATTCTAATGTTTTTACAAATAAACGTAAACAGTCTCAGAATCACTGGGATCCGTTGAAGCGTTCCAGAGTTATTGCCACATAAAATGAAACTGGTAAGAATTGTAAAATTTGGCCTGGTCATGATAGAGAAAACAGTTTGGGTGGTGAAGGGGTTATTTTGGTTAGTATTGTGTTATTCTTTGTTTCTATGTGAAGAATACCAGCACAGATCTGTGGAATCAGATAGAATTTGCATTGCAAGTATAAAACCTAAACAGCAACTATACAACCTTCAGCTAACACTTTATAAAATGTACTGATTCAAAATCACTCGATAAGTTCACAGTTACTTCTGTCAACTCCATAATGGCGTCCATCACTTTGTCTCTTCATAGGATCAGCTATAGGAGCGAAAGCTGTTATATGAAAAATCACAACAAATTCTTAGTATGTCAGTACTTTAAGATTGTTAATATTCTACAGAATTGTGAAAGAAGTAATATCATCAGCTCAATTATGTCACATTATTTGACTATAGCACATTTATTCTTAAATAATGTGACACTAACCCTCTTCTAATGAGCCAGCTATGACTGTTAATTTGCATATGATTAACTTATTCAATAATCTGCTACTGTTTTAGGTAACATCTTGCTATTTTCACTGATTTTATGGTGTTTAATGAATCTATTCCTAGTGCAATTATATCTCTTTTTGTCTGATAGTCTACATAAGTAAAAGTTGTAATAGTGCCATCTGGTGGCCAACTAGAGATAAAAAAAGAATGTACACTTCACTACAGAATTCTGGGTAAAGAATCTTTAGAAAGAGCATGGATTGAACTTCAATACTGTTATCCAAACGCTCTAATATTATTCATTTTATTCATTATTTTTTATTTATTAATTAAAACAAACTTGGAAAACTTTTTAATAAAGCCAATTATGATGTTTGTACTACAGTTGGCATAATGATGTTGTGGTATATGCACAATTATTAGGCTAATTGTATTTTTGATGATTAATTTTCTTATTGAACAACTACAGTGCTGTTGGTCAGTCAAAAAGGTTGATAAACTTGAAACCTTAATATTTAAGAAAGTAAAAGTGTGGTTTTATCTTTCCTAGGACAATACCTATGTGTGCAGAATTATTGGGCATCTATTAAGCTGTTAATGTGCAGACTCATTATGCAACTAAATGAAAAAAGTATTTTTTTTCCTTCTCAATTGCTTATTTTAAGCTAAAAAAGGGAACCCGACAGTTGAAGCATGCTGCCCTACCCACGAGCATTATGTATCAGGCGCTGTATGATTTCAGCCATGTATGTTTAACTATGAAATGCTGCGGCACCTCAGTGAGAAATATTATTTTGTAGGGGTCGAGCTGCACAGGAGACTAGTCGAACAGGTGGGTCCTTGGCGGCTTCCCCACGCCCACTGCCCTGGAGTGACAGATCTCTCCCTATAGACTCGTGCAGGGAGACAACTGTCACTCCAGGGCAGTGGGCGTGGAGAAGACACCAGGGACCCTCCTGTCCGACTAGTCTCTAGTACGTCTTTGTCTCTTCCGACTATTAAACTATAATTTCTCCATATGGAAAATGCACCCCTCAAGGAATTTATATGGGGGTGTAGTGAGAATTTTGAACTCAGAATTGATTTACATTATTTTATAACATTGGGCTGTGAAAATGAAATATTATATTTTTTTCCACAAAGATGTTGCTTTACCCCCAAATTTCCCAATTTAACAAAAGAAAATGGACCCTGCAGTTTGTTATGCATTTTCCTGTAAGTTCATCGATATTTGGTCATAAATGACTGTTTGAGTGCACAGCAGAGCTATTATTCATGGCATTTAGAGTCTTCGATAGCCATAGGCAGTGCTGGTATCAGCTCTGACTCTTACAGCAGTTTTTTGGTTATCAGCTAAGCCATTCTCCTGGCGATGATTGTGCGTGCGCAACTCCTGTGCCCGCACAATCACCTGGAACTATCAGTACATCCAACTTGTACAATTTGTACATCAATCTGGTAATCTAAATGCTCATGGTTGCTTTCCACACAGTCAAATCTTTGTCTAATGATGCTTAATGTGTTGAGCAGCCTATAGAAATAGCAACCAAATAGCATGCATGGCTGCAGCTACCTAATTATATGCAATAACCGGTCACTTGATTTTTTTACCCCTAAATTACTATTTTTTTTTCAATTTTATATGTTCTTTACAGTATTTGTTATATGTAATAGTGGGGTAATCCCTTTAACCACTTCCCACTGCATGCATTCTGGACCTTTATTTAACAGGTTATAAATTGGTATACATTGCATGTATCCCTAAGAATTTTATTTCTTTTGTTGATACATATTATTACAGGTTTTCTTTTCTGTTTTATTTTCCATAAATATTGCTAAAATGCCAAAATATTGTAGAAAAAAAACTGTTTTCTTCAAATTCATCAGTAACATTTTTTAAAAATTTTTTTTCTTTTGTATGCCTCTAGATTTATTTTTGCATTTGTTCAGATTACATGAGTACCAATTATTCTGGCATATGTTTTTTGACTAGATTAATCTAGATGATCTAAAGAACATTATTAGTTTTACATTTTTTTTAAATTATATTTTTGATTAATTTTTAAGGTCTGTCATCACATTTTAGACCAGGGGTGGGCAATTAATTTTCCCAAGAGGCCACAAGATAGACCGTCCGTGTTGTGTAGGGCCGAACCAATAGGCTGAAGTTAATTTTGCTTAATATTAATATTAACATATTAATCATAATTATTTTATATTGATTGTACCACTTAATATTGAGCAGATTTAAGTATGCTGACATCCGAGCCAGTGCACAGCTCCCCTGTATGACATAGGAGCTCACACACAGCTCCCTATATTCTATAAGATCCCGTACACAGCCCTCTACATATAGTATGAGCCCAAATATACCCCCCTGTATACAGTGTGAGCCCCCACATTGCCCCTCTATAAACAATATGAGCCCCCACATAGCCCCCTGTATACAGTGTGAGCACCCACATAGCCCACGGTATACAGTGTGAGCACCCACATAGCCTCTCTATATACAATATGAACCCTCCCATAGCCACCTTGTACAGTATAAGCACCCACATAGCTGCAATATACAGTTTAAACTCCAACATAGCCTCCTATATACAGTATGAGCCCCTACATAACCACATATATACAGTTTGGGCCCTCACATAGCCTCCTACATAGAGTATGAGACCCCAAATAACCCTCTGTATAACGTATGTGCCCCCATATAGTCCCCCTATGCAATGCATGAGCCCCACATAGCCCCTATATGCAATATGAGCCAGCACATAGCCTCTTTATATACAATATGAGCCTTGACATAAACCTCTGTGCTGTATACAGTATGAGCCCACGCATATCATTCTATATACTGTATGAGCCCCACAAAGCCTCTCTATATACAGTATGAGCCCCCACATACTGTAGCTTCTCATTATACTGCATGAGTTTTACATAGCCTCGTATATACAGTGGGGGAAATAAGTATTTGATCTCTTGCTGATTTTGTAAGTTTGCCACTGACAAAGACATGAACAGTCTATAATTTCAAGGGTAGGTTTATTTTAACAGTGAGAGATAGAATATCAAAAATAAAATCCAGAAAATCACATTGTATAAATTATATACATTTATTTGCATTTTGCAGTGGGAAATAAGTATTTGATCCCTCTGGCAAACAAGACCTAATACTTGGTGGCAAAACGCTTGTTGGCAAGCACAGCAGTCAGACTTTTTTGTAGTTGATGAGCTTTGCCCACAATTTATGCAATGTGATTTTCTGGATTTTATTTTTGATATTTTATCTTTCAATGTTAAAATTAACCTACCCTTAAAATTATAGACTGTTCTTGTCTTTGTCAGTGGGAAAACTTACAAAATCAGCAAGGGATCAAATACTTATTTCCTCCACTGTATATGGATGAGTAATTGAATATAGAAAACATTTTCAATGCCTTTTTTGGACTGATGTATAATACTGAAATGTACACAGACCATGTAATAGTAAATGGATGAGTAACTGAATACATAAAAATGTTTCAATTTTATTTGGGAGTGTTATATAGCACCAAACTGTACCACAGACCAAGTAATAGCATATGGATGAGTAAATAAATACAGAAAAATGTTTCAACACTTTTTGGGAGTGCTATATAACATCGAAATGTACCACAGAACATGTAGTAGTTTATGGATGAGTAATTTAATCCAGAAAAATGTTTCAATGCTTTTTTCAGTGTTATATAACACAGAAATATACCACAAACCACCTAATACTTTATGAATGACAATATAGTCAATTTTGTCACCCCAAAAATAAAAATGTGATCAACTGTCTCTGCTATATACAGTCATGGCCAAAAGTTTTGAGAATG
>VIAB01023865.1:11852-24514 GCA_009801035.1 Oophaga pumilio | reverse complement strand
ACCCGATACTTGCAGTATCGTATCGCTCAACACTACTCATAGGGCAAAAATGGGGTGACAGATTGCCTTTAACCCTTTAATTAGCGTTGCTCCGTCATTTATACCTCTTTAGTAAATTTATAATGGGACTATTCCATATATTAGGCTAGTTTCACATCTGCGGTTGAATCCGCAGCATATCGTCCGCAGACACACGCAAAAACGCATGCAGACTCATGCATGCGTTTGCAGTTACGGACGATGGGCAAGTGCTATTTTCCCGTGAATTTTTGCATTTACACAAGCCACGCCCAATTGGCCTGTCTTATGTAAATTCTTGCGTATGCAAGCGCAAAGCGTACACATGTCGTTGCGTATGCTTGCGTTTACATAGACAGTGATGCGTTTTTTTATACACGTCATCTGCATGCGGATGACAGCGGATATTTGACGCAGCAATAATTGCAACAAGATGCGTTCGGCGCACCCCGCCGCATACCGTGAAAAGACGCAACCGTACGCAAACGCACCCGAACACATACAAACGCATGTCCCTGCGTGCCCCATGTTAAAGATAGGTATGCAGGACGTATGCGGGTCTATGCGCATCAAACGCAGCGGACTAAACCACAAATGTGAAACAGGCCTTAATCCATGAATTGTGCACAGGCTGAGTTCTTGTGTCCATATAGATAATTACAGGATGAACTGCTCCCTCAAGTAGAAAGTGCCATTCCTCCAAAGCCAGTTTTATCGCCAACAGTTCTCGATCACCTATTGAACAGTTGCATTCTGGTGTCAATAAGGTTTTAGAGAAGAAACCGCAGGTCACCATACTGCTGTAAGGAGATTTCTGTGTGAGTAATGCTCTGGCACCGGAGGAAGATACATCTACCTCCATAAATAATTGTTTATTGATGTCCGGTCGGTGCTGCACTGGAATCGAGGTGAAGGCCTGTTTTTAGGCTACAAAGGTGCTTTCAGTCTCTGGATTCCACACCCTGAGGTTAACACCATTGCGGGCCAGGGCAGAGATTAGAGCCGTCCGAGAGGAGAAATACGAGATCAATTGGAGATAGTAACTGATAAATTTAAGGAACTGCTGGATTGCCTTCAGACCGTAAGGACAAGGCCACTTCAGAACAGTGAATACCTTCATGGGGTCCATCCTTACTCCTGCCTCAGAGATGATGTATCCAAGGAACAGAAGAGATGTTTGTTTGAAGGCACATTTCTTGAACTTGGCAGACAAACGATTCTTCCTCAGTCTCTGCAGAACCAGGCGAGCATTCCTCCTGTGTGTATGGGCAGGTCGGGAGAGGACACTAATATATTGTCCAGGTAAACTACCACATATAAGTAGAGAAGGTTGTGGAAGATATTGTTCACCAGTTCTTGAAAGACCACAGGAAATATATACTGACAGAATCTGAGGAGGAGAGGAGTGGCCCTCGCCCAAGGTACCCTCTCCAACAAGCCCTAGGCTCTGGAGTTTCCCAGTTGTTCAGAGCAGGAGTGGATAAAATTTTCTGAACTGCCACAATTGAAGCACTTTCCCTCAGCATGACGGACCTCCTGACAATGTTTGGCCAGCTTCACCCAGTCAATCTGAATGGATTCAGAGGAGGATGTCAAAGCTAAGGTCTGCGGCATGATCAGCCTTTGAAAAGTAGAAGAGCTCCTGGAACTTTATGTCATCCGGGTAGCCAGGGACACCAGGTCATCCAATGAGGTGGGAATACCATGGCCAGCCAACTCATCCTTAATTCTTCCAGAAAAGCCCCCCAGAAGGCCATCACCAGTGCCTCGCTGTTCCATGTGAGATCGGCGGACAGGGTCCAGAAGCAGATGGCGTACTGACCCATTGTGAGGTTACCCTGATGCAACTTGAGAAAAGAAGATGTTATGGTGAAAGCATGAATGGACTCATCAAAGACCTTGCGGAAGGCTTCTAAAGGTAGGGGACTAGAGTATCCCCTTTCTCCCATAGGGGATTGATCCATGCCAAAGCTTTGCCAGTGAGATGGGACATGATAATAGTCACATTGGATCAATCCAAAGCAGACTGGTGTGCCAAGAGTTCAAAAAGCAGTGTGCATTGGTTGATGAACACTCAACATAAAGCAGGATCACCGTCATAATGTGGTGGAGCTGAAAGATGGGGTCTCGAACCAGGAACATAGTTGACAGACTGGAGGGTCATCACCAGGGTTGTCGCAGCTTGTGGAGGCACAGATGTGGCAGCCGGGTGGTAACTGTCTGCAGATAAGACAAGATCTTGTCCTGACAAGCTTTCTGGTGGGAGACCTCCTGGTACAGGTCAGGTATAGAAGATTGAGAGCCAGCGGATTCCATGGCCTGAGAAACTATAATGGGAGTGGTGGAACCACTGTGCCGTGATTCGAGAGCCTGTAGGGACGTAACTAGGTGAACTCATGATTCTTTGCTAGAGCCCCTGATGGTGGGGTTAGACATGACACCATATGGACACCAGGTGCTACACCAGGATGGGCTTCGAATGCATGGCAGCTGATCCCCAAGGGGCAGGAAAGTGGAACAGCCTAGAAGAGAAGGTTCAGCTGGTACGTGCAGTCACTGGCAGGTGCAGGCAGGCATGGCTGTTACACAGGCAGGCCCTGGAAGGTGCAGGCAGGTACGGATGGTATACAGGTGTGCTCGGCATATGCAGGCAGGTATGGCTGATAAACAGATGGGCATAGCAAGTGCAGGCAGGTTCGGCTGATATACAGTAGAGCATGGCATGTGCAGGCAGGTATGACTGATATACAGGAGAGCACGGCAGTTGCAGGTTTGTATGGCTAGTGTAGAGGTAGTCAACACAAGTGTTGGTGGGTACGGCTGATATGCAGACAGGCATGTGCTGGCAGGCACGGCTGAAATACAGGAACATAAGGCAAGTACTGGCAGACAGGTACAGGACAGGTAAACTGACTGGCATGTACAGGGGACCTGAGAACTAGCAAGCTTGCAGACAACTAACATTACACGCTGCTCAGGCACCTACCATCAGGTGTAGGTGCCTTAAATCATAAGGGTCTCCCAGCCATTCTCTGGAGAAACTTTAGGATGGCATGTGCTGTCACTTAAAGAAGAAGGGACAGCGCACAGTGCGCAAACCCCAGGGAACAGCTGGAGGAGAAGGAAGTGCAGCACGGGCGCTGCAGCGGTGAGTGTGTCGGCATCCCACTTGGGGGAAGAGAGAACCATGCAGGGACACGGGCGCTTCACATACTATATATAGCAAGCTGTTGAACCATCAAACGTTACAAAGGAAGTTGTGGGGGCCATCATATTGTATACATGGAGTTGTATAACTATCATACTTTATATATGGGCCTGTGAGGGCCATCATATGGTATATAGGGAGCTGTGGGGACATCATACTGTATATAGGGAACTGTGGCGGGCATCATGCTGCATATAGGGAACTGTAAGGGCCTCATACAGTATATATGGACCTATGGGGCTTTGTGCTGTATGTAGGAGACCTGTATGAGACATCTTACTGTATATAGGATGCTGTGGGGACCTCATAATGTATGTTAGAAGCTATGTGGGCCATCATTCTGGCATAGGTGTTATTGACAGCATGGAGGCATTTAGTGGTTAGAATTTAGGGTATTTTGCCTTTAATAGGGGGAATTAATAACATAATGCTGCCATTTAGGGACAGTCATGGCCAAAAGTGTTGAAGAAGCAGAAGGCTAGTACTCGACTTCTATGGAAGTGACGGTGCTAGTGAACGGAGCCAGTGGTCCCATCAATAGTAAAATATATAATTACTGCACTCGTACAAGAGAAGATTTGCTTCAAGTGGATAATTTATTGGTGAGAAGTGAGGAGACAGGAAAAAAAAATAAAGTTTCGGACCATCAATGGCCTTTATCACAATGTCGCCTTTCGTATGTTCTTTTCTAGAATTTTGAACTTGTAGTATCGTTGCGATAGATAAATATGTGGATGTGTACCTAAAATCCACACTGAGGGAAAAAAAATTTTTGCACTGGGGTACAAAAGACGCCATGGTAGGTATGCATGCAGTATACACCGATAGACAATTAGGTCCGTTGGTGGCACAGCAGATCAAGCAGTTTCTCTGGAGTTGCTGCAGAAGCCAGCGTTGGTGGCTAAGTGGGAGATGCTGACATGGAAGCAACTCCAGAGAAACTGCTTGATCTGCAAGCACAGCTGTGCCACCAACGGACCTAATTGTCTATCGGTGTATACTGTATGCATACCTACCTTGGTGTCTTTTGGACCCCAGTGCAAAAAATTTTTTTTTTCCTTCAGTGTGGATTTTAGGTACACACCCACATATTTATCTATCGCAAAGATATTACAAGTTCAAAATTCTAGAAAAGAACCTACGAAAGGCGACATTGTGATCAAGGCCATTGATTGGCCGAAAAGTTATTTTTTTTCCTGTCGCCTCACTTCTCACCAATAAATTATCCACTTGAAGCAAATCATTTCTTGTACGAGTGCAGTGATTATATATTTTACTATGGCCAAAAGTGTTGACACACTTGAAATTGTTCCAGAAAATAAAGTATCTCTGCCAGAAAATTATTTCTATTCCATGTTTTGTTATACACATGTTTATTTCCTTTGTGTGTATTGGAACAACATAAAAAAAGTGAAAAAAGGCATATTGGACATAATTTCACACAAAACACCAAGAATGGATCCAACAAAATTGTAAGCACCTCTACAAAATTGTGAATAAACAACTTTGTTTCAAGCATAGGATGTTCGTTCAAACTCACCTGTGGCAAGTATCAGGTGTAGAAATATGAAAATCACACCTGAAACAGAAAGAGGAGTAGATAACTTTCTGAGGACTGAAGAACAAAAATGATTGAAAAATATCAACAATGTAAAGGTTACCAGTCCATCTCCAGAGATTTGATGTTCCTTTGTCCACGGCATGCAACATAATCAAGAAGTTTACAACCCATGGCACTATAGCTAATCTCCCTGGACGTGGATGGCAAAGGAGAATTGAAGAAAGGTTTCAATGCAGGATAATCCGGATGGAGGATAAGCATCCCCAATTAAGTTCCACAGAAATTCAAGCTGTCCTGCAGGTTCAGTTTGCATCATTGTCAGCGCAAACTATCCCTCAACATTTGAATTAAATTAATTGCTATTAAATGCTACAGCAGGAGACACGGGAGAACCCCATTGCTGACACAGAGACATAAAAAAGCTAGACTGCAGTTCTCCAAAATGTTTGTAAGACAAAATCATTCTGAGAAAGTGTCTTGTAGACAGATGAGACTAAGACAGAGCTTTTTGGTTAAGCACAACATTCTCCTGTTTACCAAAAACAGAATGAGGCCTAAAAAGAAAAGTACTCTACCTACAGTCAAGTATGGTGGAGGTTCAAAGATGTTTTGAGGTTGTTTTGCTGCCTTTAACACTGGGTGCTTTGTGTGCAAGGCATCATGAAATCTGAAGATTTTCAAAGGATTTTTGGTCTCAATGTAAAGCTCAGTGTCAATAAGCTGGGTTTGCGTCCTAGGTTATGGGTCTTCCAGCAGAACAGTGACCTCAAACATACTTCAAGAAGCCCCCAGAAATGGATGGAAGCAAAGTGCTGAAGAGTTCTGAAGTAACCAGCAATGATTTAGGATGAGCGAGTATACTCGTTGCTCTCGGGTTTTCCCCGAGCAGCTCGGGTTGTCTCAGAGTATTTGGAAGTGCTCGGAGATTCAGTTTCTGTTGTCGTAGCTGCAAGATTTGCGGCTATTTGACAGCTTGAATACATGTGGCAATTCCTTAACAAGCAGGCATTCCTCACATGTATTCAAGCAGTCCAGCAGCCATAAATCATGCAGCTACGGCAACAGGAACTACATCTCTGAGCATTTCCAAATACTCGGACACCACCCGAGCTGCTTGGGGAAAACCCGAGCAATGAGTATACTCGCTCATCACTATTTAGGACCTAAATCCCATTGAACACCTATGGGGAGATCTTAAAATTTCTGTTGGGAGAAGGTGCCTTCAAATATGAGAGACCAGGATCAGTTTGCAAAAGAAAAGTGGTCCAAAATTCAAGTTGAGAGGTTTAATAAACTTGATGATTATAGAAGCGATTGATTGCAGTTAATTATTACAGAGGATGTGCAACCAAATATTAGCTTGAGGATGCCGGCAATTTCATTAGTACCATTGTTGGGTTTTGTGTGAAGTTATGTCCAGTGTGCCTTCTTTCTGTGTTTTTTGTGTTGTTGCAATACACACAAAGGAAATAAACATGTGCATAACAAAACATGTTTAATTTCAATAATTTTCTGGGAGAAATACTTCATTTTCTGGAACAATTTCAAGAGTTTCAACTCTTTCGGCCATGACTGTATTTGACTGGCAAGCAACATTGTGTTCAGAAAAGGGGTACTGTGGCTGTCTGGGAGGTCATAGTGGCTACATGGGGGGCACAGTGGCTAATAAAGATACATGAAGGCTCTCATAATAGGGTGTTTTGTCTTGTGCATGTAGGGCGTTGTGACTGTGGTGAGAGCAATCAGAGCTTGAGTGCCATATAAAACTTCATAAATGTAACACAAAGCCTAACATGAAACACAAAAATCGACATGACTAATAAAAAAAATCAGTTTGAAATAAACTTGACATGACATGTCTTGACACCGGGATAAAAAGTCCAGAGATATATATATATTAAAAAAGTCCTGCATGGAAACATAAAATAATAATTATGTGTTTTTCTATTTTCAAGTCATTTGTTATCAAGAAACCTAATAACTGTTTTTAATCTGAAGTCGGAGCTGGGAGGGAGGTTAATATTTATGATTCTCATAAACTTACAGAATTCTCCTATAAACTACGATCTCTTTGAGGTCAAAAACTAAAATTTGTTTTCAAGACCAAACAATTGTGAACAATAAACCGCAAGTGAAACCTAAGATCGCTTCCAATAATTTAATAAGGGATCCCCTCGGTGAGCTATCCCGGATATTAAACTCTGGTAAATTTACTTGAACCAGCTGCTTTAAATTGGTAAATGATCTGCAGCCTGGAGATAGAACACAGTGGTAGTGTTGGTGATGGAAGGTGATGTGCGGGGTATCAAGGTCTGAGGATCAAAAACTGCTGATCTGCAACGTCTGACATAAAATTCCTTCAATCATAATACCATCACGTGTTCTAGGCAGTGGATGAAATAAGATGGAAGTATCAATCGGTTTTCATTTCCACACTGATTAATGTAAAATATATGGCCATACATAACAAAGATGACGAAGAATGCTGGAGTATTACATTATATAAGAAACTACTTATTGGAAACTGTGTACAACTCATGCAGAATGTCTTCAAAATACTGTTCATAAACGGTGTCTACCAAAGATGCTTCATTAGTGTCTACTAAAATCCCCTTTTGAGTACCTACCAAAGATACCTCCTGATGCCTACCAGATGTAGAGTGTCTTTAATGTACTGCATGTCCCCAGTGTCTACTACAGATGCCTCTTGAGCACCTACCACAGATTATTCTTGAGCACCTACCATACATATATGCCTCCAGGGTGCCAACCACAGATGCTTCCAGAGTGTCAACCACATATGCCTTTGAAGTGCCAACCACAAATTCCTCCGAGTGCAGGCATTAGATTGTGTCTGACTGCCTGCCACAGATGCTTCCTAAATGTCTGCTGAATTCCTTGTACAGATGACTCCTGATTTATGCTTCTCAAGTGGCTACCACAGATGCCTCTTGTATGATAATCACAAATGCCTCTTGAGCACCTGTTATAGATGTCTCCTAATCCCTTACTCCAAATGTCTCCTGACAGAGGTGTAGCTAGGTGTCAGCTCAGGAGAAGGGGAGTAAAACTTCTGAGTGAACCCCTATCCAGGTAACCATGTCTACAACTATGATGGAAGGCCCAAATCGTAGGTATAGAAGAACCTCAGCTGATTACCATGCTATTAATGAAAATAAATCACTATATAAGGACTATATAAGTCTAAATATTTTTCTATCTACTGGCTAACACGGTACGAAGATATACATCTTTCCTATATATAAGGACCAACACTGATATTACCGCCATAAGATGACCATATAGCTGCAGATACCAGTGCTGCAGAACATACAGGTGATTACAGTACAGTTAGAGATAGTGACTTACAGCTGACGTTTTCTCTAAAGGAATTGTTCATTTTTTTCTCATCTTTTTTTTCCATCTGGTACAGACTGATAGCACAAGTTCGTCTATCCACAACTCATCTGTATAGTTTACAACAAAGACTCATTTGACTTCTTATATTTCCGGCACTGTCCCTATCTATTCCCAACCTGCACAAACACAGCACTCTATAAAGAACCTTTACTAGCCCTCATACTACTTGATCGCCCCACACTGTATGATGACCCATACATTGTACGATGGAATTTATGCAGCCTCAAAATTGTATGATGACCTCACCATAGCCCCCTCATTGTATCATGCCCCCGCGCTGTATGATCCATCCACATTAGCCCCCCACAGTGTATTATGGCCCTCACAGTAGTCCCCAAACTGTATGATGGCCTCCACAGTAGTCTCCACACTGTATTATGGCCCCCTTAGTAGCATCCATGTTGGGCACGCTGATACAATTACAGTTAAGGGTGGCGGTCGCTCCAGTTGGGCCCCTCCAAGTCAGGTGACCTAGGTGACTGTCCACTCAGGGCCCCAGTGGCTACACTAAACACTCTCCTGAGTGCCTGTGAAAATTATCTCATGAGTTCCTGCTACAGATGCCTCCTGAGATCCTACTATGTATGAGTGTCTGATACTAATGCAGGTGGTGTGCCTTCAAAATAATGTATGTCCCAATTGTATACATTTGATGCAGGGCCGGCGTCACTACCCGGGTAAGTGCCGATGCCCTGGAAGAACAGGGGACCTACTCGCTATCAGGGTCAGCGGCACGCTATGGGGCCCGTGAGTCAGGGAATCCTGGTGCCAGTGCTAGCACCCCCTCCTCAAATACTCACCTCTCCCCATTCCATGCTCCTCCAGTCTCTTCAGTGTCTTCTGACTCTGTTTCAGAGCAGAGGACACGATGACGTCACAACAGCGTGGCTACTGCCGAGGAGTGCAGAGAGTCAGAAGATGCTGAGGCGACCACAGCAGCTTGGAATAGGGAGAGGTTAGTATTTCATTTTTTCATTTTTATTTTTTTATGTATGTAGCAATATACGGGGCCATTTTATACTGTATGGAGCAATATAAGGGGCCATTATATACTGAATGAACCAATATATGGGGTTCATTATACTATATGGAGCTATATATGAAGCTATTATACTGTATGGTCAATATATGTGTCCATTATATATTGTATGGAGCTATATATGTGGCCATCATATACTATATGGAATAATATATGGGGTCATTATATACTGTATAGAACATTATATAGGGCCATTATATTGTTTGGAGCACTATATGGGGCCCATTATACTCTATGGAGCATTATCTAGGGTCTATTATATCATATGGAGCATTATAAGGGGCCATTATATATTATATGAAGCAATATATTGAGCCCATTATACTGTACTGAGCATTATATGAGGCCAATTATTATGTATGGAAGATTACACTATATGGGGCCATTATATATACTGTATGAAGCAATATATTGGGCCCATTATACTGTTTGTAGCAATATATAGGGCTTATTATACTGTATGGAGCAATATATGTGGCCCATTATACTGTATGGTATAATATATGGGGCCAATTATTCTGTATGGCGCATTATGTGGGGCCACTATACTTTATGGAGCATTATATGGAGTCCATTATACAGTATAAAGCAAAATATGGGGCCCATAATAGTGTATGAAACAATATATGGTGCCCATAGTACTGTTTGTAGGACTATGTGGTGCCCATAATACTGTATGGAGGACTAAGTGGTGCCCATAATACTGTATGGAGGACTAAGTGGAGCCCATAATACTGTATGGAGGACTATGTGGTGCCCATCATTCTGTATGGAGGAATATATTCGGTTTAAAATGAAAGGTCTACAGTCACTCTTTGTGACTGCAGACTTTTGAATGCCCCTAGGGCATGCACAGTGCGCTTTGAGGATTCTCCGGTTTTTGAACTATTGTAGAATTTACAATGGATATCACTCATGTGATGTAGGAAGTAAGTTAAATCTTTGGCATTGTACTATACCTATATTTCTTAAAGAAAACCTGTCAGCAGGATTTTCTAAGCAAACTACAGATTATGTCAGTTTAGAATCATAGACACCTTTGAGGACTTCAAGTTGAGCAGATTCAGGGACATATATTTGGTGGTTCTGCATCTAAAATCTCTCCTTAAAAGAAGGATCATTTTCTTTGATGGTTAAGAAACAAGTCAGTTTGGTATCCCTCTTTAATTTTCATCAAAAATTCTTTGGCGTATTCCCCCTAAATTTTTTGGGCGTAGAATGGTACAGTCAGTGCTAGACCTCTCCTGAGGTTCAGGTTCAGCAAATATCCTGGACAGAGCATCAACCTTGCCATTTCTTGAACGAGGTCAATAAGAAATTAGAAAATTAAACCTGGAGAAAAATAAGACCCAACGTGCTTGTCTTGCAGACAACCTCTTAGCTATATGGATAAATTCAACATTTTTGTGGTCAGTAAGAACAGTCACCAGATGATTGACCCCTTCCAAAAGATGTCTTCATTCGGAGAAGGCAACTTTAATGGCTAAAAGTTTCTTATTTCCAAAGTTATAGTTATTTTCTGCAGCTGACATGGTATGAGAAAGAAATGCACAAGGATGAAGTTTCATTTTGTCTCCAACTCGCTGTGAAAAAACAGCTCCCACCGCAGAGTCTGAGGCGTTTACTTCGACAACAAAATACAGTTCAAGATTTGGATGGACAAGCAATGGTCTAGAAGTAAAAAGTGTCTTTAGTTTGTCAAACACCAGTTTTGCCCCTGGAGACCAAAATATGACTTTGGCTTTCTTTGTGAGTGAAGTAACTGGTCAAACTTTTTTTTGAAACGTTTTTAATGCATCTTCTGTAGAAATTTTCAAATCGTATAAATCGCTGAACGTCTTTTAAATTTCTCGAGGTAGGCCAGTCAACTATCACTTTAATTTTACTGGGATTCATGCTCAGACCTTCTGGGGAAATGATATATCCCAGAAATTGAGATCTGGTTTGTTCAAATTCACATTTTTCAAGTTTGATATAGAGATGATTTCCCAGTAGACGTTCCAGGACTAACTGGACATGTCTGCAATGTTCCTCCAGGGTATCTGAAAATATAAGAATGTCAGTGAGACAAACAACAACAAATTGATTCAAGAAATCTCAAAAAACATAATTGATGAAGCGTTAGAAGGTGGCAGGGGCATTGCTAAGGCCTAAAGACATGACCAGATATTCAAAATGTGCATATCTAGTTCTAAAGACGGTTTTCCACTCATTTCCAGGGAGAATTCATATGAGAATATAAGCCCCTCTTAGATTGAGTTTGGTAAAAATTCTGTCAGAACGCAGTCTTCACAGCAACTCAGGAATTAAGGGGAATGGTTAGCGATTCTTAATGGTAATTTTATTGATTTCTCTATAATCAATGCATGACCGCACTGTTGATTCCTTCTTTTCTACAAAAAACTAGGGTGCTCCAGCTGGCGAAGAAGAAGGTTGAATAAAGCCTTTCTCTAAATTTTCATCTAGGTATTCCTGTAACACTTTTAATTCTGGCTCAAAAAGATTGAAAATTCGCCCCAATGGAATGGACGCTCCAGGAAGCAATTCAATGGGACAGTCATTAGGATGATGAGGAGGCAGTTGATCGGCTTTCTTCTTACTGCAGACCTAACTGAACTGTTGGTACTGAGGTGGTGGTAGTTTATCAAAATTCTGATGAGAAATCTCGGAAATTTGAATTTGTTTGGAAACAGATACATTAGCATGGCAAGTGTTCTTACAGAACTCAGAGGGAAAGGATGGTCCTTGATGCCCAGTTGATAGATGGGTTATGGATTGAAAACCAGGGAATTCCTAGAATAACTGGAAATTTTGGATATTAAATAAGATGAAAACTAACGGCTTCATGATGATTGGGTTCAATACAGATTTCCTGTTCAATTGTCTCGTAACAGGTCCTCCTGACCATAAAGATGATCCATCCACAGTTTTCATATTGATTGGCATGGATTTAGTCCTACTTGCAATGTTATTATCAAGTGTGAATTGTAAGTCCATGAAATCCCCCCCTGCTCCAGAATCTAACATGGCAGAGCATTGTATTTTTTGGCTCCCAATTCTGCCCTGCATGGGAACGACAAAATGAGACGATAGTGATTGCTCTTTGACTTTATCATGCATTACAGATGAGATGGTCTGCATAACCAGATCTGGCCGTTAAAAAAGATCTAAATCGCTTTCAGTCCTGGCATTTGTGAATGCTATAGTCCTTTTATTAGGACAGTTGATGGCAAAATGTGCAGTGCCCCCACTAGAGACATAGATTCTCTGTATGCCGTCTCTCCTTCTCTACTGCAGAGAGAGGTTTACGAATTATATCAATTTGCATAGGTTCAGGCAGGGGTGGGATTCAGCCGGTTCTCCCCGGTTCGTTTGAACCGGTTGTTCAAAAAGCAGCCGGTTCCCCGAACCGGGGA
>VIAB01023862.1:29058-43111 GCA_009801035.1 Oophaga pumilio | reverse complement strand
TGCTATGGGGCCCCATGATTTCTATGTACGCCCCTGCCTTAAAGCTAGACCTCTTGGAGATTGGTATATAATTATCTCAAGATATTACACGATTTGTATTTTACATAGAACACAAAGTGTGAGGTTGACTGTGTACTATAATTATGGTGTACGGATGTTTACTGTGCAGAGTTGTAGGCTTGCTATGCAGGTAGCTCAGGATTTATTTGCCATTTTAAACCCATGTTGCAGTTTTATGTGATGATGACGGGATCGCTTTAAGAGAAACCTATCCTTTAAATATACAGCGAATCCCTAGAAAAGCAGGGTTTATCACCACAAATTTATAGGCTGAAAATATGACTAAAAGCAAAACTCTGCTTTGAAGATAAAAGAATATTCGAGATATGAAAATTATATATTTGTGATGGACTTGAATCTGCAAGAAAAATGTAGTTGGATGTATCTTATAGCAGAGAATGTGGCTCATTTAAAAGACTATAACTGCATATACAATACTGTTTTCGATGAGTAAGAATATAACTACAATATTACTGCCCCTATGTACAAGAATATAACTAGTACTACTATAATACTGTTTTCTATGAGTAAGAATATAACTACTATAATACTGCTCCTATGTACAAGAATATAACTACTATCATACTGTGCCTATGCTCCTATGTACAAGAATATAACTACTGTAATACTGCTCGTATGTACAAGAATATAACTACTATAATACTGCCCCCTATGTACAAGAATAAAACTACTATAATACTGCCCCCTATGTACAAGAATATAACTACTATAATACTGCGCCTATGTACAAGAATATAACTACTGTAATACTGCTCCTATGTACAAGAATATAACTACTATAATACTGTCCATATGTACAAGAATATAGTTACTATAATACTGTAAGTTCACAATTATTGATATAAGAATCTAAGCTCTGACTGTGATTCTTTTATCTTTTGTTCCTCTATGTTTAGCTGTAGGCTTCCAGTGTTACCACTACAAGGGTGTTCCGGATCATGCTGCTACAGAACAGACAGTTATGACATGTGACAGTACAAAGCCGTACTGCAGCTCTACAATTATGACATATAGTGGTGAGTAGATCTTTTGGTCATCTTTAAAGTGTACCTATGTAACAAGGTGGCACGGGGTGGTAGCCATGACCGAGTTCATTTAAAGCAACAGTCCACAAACAGCCCCGCCCCTTGCACATAAAACAGACAGATGCAATCCCAGGCAATTTCCTTTCCGTCACAGTCACTGCAGTCACTGGTGATGAGGATCCAGGGAAACCCTCTGGCACGGTTTTAGTCCAACAGGGAAACAGTTTAATAAAGAAATAAAGCAGGTAGAAATTGCAATTCCTGAGCTGTCCCTATTCAAGGTTGCTGCTCCATTGGCAGCAGCAGCAGAAGCATCAGCTGCCAATCGGCTCCCAGGAGCTAACAGTCTCTTGGTGGGCACTCATACAGTCCTTGTGCCCATTTCTGCTGCCCAACAGTCCTGGCAGCCTGAAGTCCCAAGGCGGGGGCTCTTTCTGTCTCAGACGGGATGCACATATACCCCAGATGGGGGTCCCTTCTGTCCCAAGCGGGGACGCATCTCTGCCCCAGATGGGGGCCCTTTCTGTCCCAGACGGGGAAACACACCCTGCCTCAGGCAATCCTGCCTGGGTTCTGCTGCTAAAGCAGGAGCTTCCTGCTTCTTTGAGGTTGCTAGTCAAGCCTCCTTTTTTAACTTCTTGTGTCCTTAATCTAAAATACAATAGGTACAATACAAAGAGGGGAATTAAAGGAACATTACTTATAAGGCATGACACATTAACACATACATCAATACAAGGGCATCATACAGTACACATAACATTAATAAAACAGTAAAACAGGCGCACTGCAGTGGGAACACCTGTCCGACATAAAAGGAAGGAGGGGGCAACCGAGGGTCCCCGCCACATACTTACACCTACATTCCACTCCTGACATGTCACTGTGATAATACAGAGGATAGCATCAACTATATCTGAAGGCCCCCATGTCCCAGTACCATGTCTCCTGATATTGCAATACTTGTTTTATAAGGTCACACTCCAAAGTCATGGTTATAAGATCCAACTGGCTCCTTACTCGAAGAGACATATTTTGGTGGCCACTTTCACATACTGATGATCTTCTTATTCGGTCTTCCCCTTCAAGGAAAATGTCTCTCTTACATCTAGAGCTGGAGTCCTTAGTTAATAGCCAGATATATTTATGTACTATGTAAACAATTATGTTGAAATATTGCTCTTCTTAGGTTTGTTGCATGTTGGTGTCCTAACTAAAGGATGTTCTTCTGGAGAAACCTGCAACCAAACTCTGACAGGCTCCCTCAAACACATCGACACCAGTCAGACCAGTCGTTGCTGTGATAAAGACCTCTGTAACCAAGACTTAGTGCCAGGTTAGTAGATCTTCTGTCTGTGTCCTTGCATCCATGCAAGGACATTCTTGAGAAGGTGTTAAGGTTGACTAAACCACCATTTGACTTCTGTTACATTTTTCTGAATGATGTTCTTTACTGCCAAACTCAGTATACCATCTCAATTTCAGATCTCGGAGAGGATTCCTGGACCGAGTGTTTGGCATGTCAAGGACAACCTTTAGCTTGTGGTGGCAGTGACCTCCCAAGTCTGAGATGTGGACCTTCTCAGAAATCTTGTATTGAGTTGTCCATCACCACAACATTGAGTCAAGGTAGGTTTTACAAGCGCTTAGAGGGGCTTTACAGTGGGTGCGAAAAGTATTTCGACCCCTTTAAATTTTTCACTCTTTGTTTGATTGCAGCCATTTGGTAAATTAAAAAAAAGTTCATTTTTTCTCAATAATGTAGACTCTGCACCCCATCTTGACTGAAAAAAACAGAAATGTAGAAATTTTTGCAAATTTATTAAAAAAGAAAAACTGAAATATCACATGGTCATAAGTATTCAGATCCAGTGGCGTTGCTAGGGCTGGTGTCACCCGGTGCGGCCCGCACCCCCCGCACCCGGGTCGCTACGCCACTGTTCAGATCCTTTGCTCAGTATTGAGTAGAAGTACCCTTTTGAGCAAGTACAGCCATGAGTCTTCTTGGTAATGATGCGACAAGTTTTTCACATCTGGATTTGGGTATCCTCTGCCATTCTTCCTTGCAGATCCTCTCCAGTTCCGTCAGGTTGGATGGTGAATGTTGGTGGACGGCCATTTTCAGGTCTCTCCAGAGATACTCAATTGGGTTTAGGTCAGGGCTCTGGCTGGGCCAGTCAAGAATGGTCACAAAGTTATTTTGAAGCCACTCCTTTGTTATTGTAGCTGTGTGCTTAGGGTCATTGTCTTGTTGGAAGGTGAATCTTTGGCCAAGTCAGGTCCAGAGCACACTGGAAGAGGTTTTCATCCAGGATATCTCTCTACTTAGCCGCATTCATGTTTCCTTTCCTCCAGTTGCAACCAGTCGTCCTGTCCCTGCAGCTGAAAAACACCCCCATAGCATGATGCTGCCACCGCCATGTTTCACTGTTGGGATTGCATTGGTCAGGTGATGAGCAGTGCCTGGTTTTCTTCACACATACCGCTTAGACTTATCACCAAATAGGTTTATCTTCGTCTCATCAGACCAGAGAATCTTGTTTCTCATTGTCTGGGAGTCCTTCATGAGTTTTTTAGCAAACTCTATGTGGGCTTTCATGTCTTGCACTGAGGAGAGGCTTCCGTCGGGCCATTCTGCCATAAAGATCCGACTGGTGAAGGGCTACAGTGAAAGCTTACTTTTTTGGAACTTTCTCCCATCTCCCTACAGCATCTGTGGAGCTCAGCCACAGTGATCTTGAGGATCTTCTTTACTTCTCTCACCAAGGCTCATCTCCCACGATTACTCAGTTTGGGTTTACGGCCAGGTCTAGGAAGACATCGGATGGTCCCAAACTTCTTCCATTTAAGGATTATGGAGGCCATTGTGCTCTTAGGAACCTCCAGTACTGCAGAAATTCTTTTGTAACCTTGGCCAGATCTGTGCCTTGCCACAATTCTGTCTCTGAGCTCTTTGGCCAGTTTCTTTGACCTCATGATTCTCATTTGGTCTGACATGCACTGTGAGCTGTGAGGTCTTATATAGACAGGTGTGTGCCTTTACAAATCAAGGCCTATCAGTTTAAGTAAACACACCTGGAATCCAATGAAAGAGTAGAACCTTCTCAAGGAAGATCACAAGGAAATGGACAGCATGTGACATAAATATGAGTCTGTGCAAACGGTCTGAATACTTATGACCATGTGATATTTCAGTTTTTCTTTTTTAATAAATTTGCAAAAATTTCTACTTTTCTGGATTTTTTTTCAGTAAAGATGGGGTGCAGAGTGTACATTAATGAAAAAAAAATTAACTTTTTTGAATTTACCAAATGGCTGCAATGAAACAGAGTGAAAAATTTAAAGGGGTCTGAATACTTTCCGTACCCACTGTTTGTGCTCTTTTAGAGTAGAAAAATATAAATTGGGTGGGTGAATGGCTACGTATTCTTATTTCTGGTATCTTATTAGGGTTTTCTAATTCCACAGGGACTTCCAATTTGAATATGATAGGGATAGTGGTGGTAAGGTCAGACTTGGTACCACTCACCCCAATGCAATTCTTTGTCATATGGATGTGTAGTGCTGAGCATCACCTAGCTGTTGATTGGTGGGGATCCAGGTCTTGAGACCAAGTTACAAACACCCTTGTACATATTTGTAGTGGTAGACGGACCCATCAACTTTCTATCTGGTTGATCTCAACCATAACGTGAGCTCTTCTGACCCATGGTTTCAGTGATCACATGGGATCTGAAGAACTGGACCCCCATTGATCAACGGTTGGGGGCTAAAACATATCAAACATTATTTAAATTGTAGTTACCCTATTAATGAAGGGAAGACGAACAATGGCAATCACACCGAATCAGACCGTAGTATAATTTTATTCTGCTGCCAAAATTAGAAAATCTTAAGGAAAAATCAAGATATGCTTAAAACTGGTCGAATTGTAGTCTTACAGCGTATTTGTTCCTAAACTTTTTATTACGCGAGCGGAGTTGTACTGCATAATATTAATGTGTATTTGTATGTGTAATGTTTATTTTCCTTGTGCTCGTGGTGTGGATATTCTTTCAATGTCCTGTCTTATATTTTATGTGCCCGGATCCACTTTCCGCTTGTTTTGTAGCCGTCACAATAAAATGTTTTCGCTTTTTATCAAATAACTTGTTTATTTCTATGTGTTTTCTTTCAAAGATTTAGCCTCTGCTTAGTAAATATCAGTAGAAGTATGAGACAGGAGCAGGAATATTTCACTTTTTTCTCCAAAATTTTAAATATTTCATGGTTTATCCTAATTTATTTAAAAGGGGGTTTCTCATGTTGGTAAATCGATACAATTGCAAAATGCTTGTAAATCCAACTTTGGCTCTTATTAAAAATCCTCTCCGTTCTCAAGAACCGAGGAATTTTTAAATCTTTAGTTTGCCTAGATTACAGGCCACCGCTGCAAAGTATAAGAGGTGGTCAGTTTCCTAGACAAGGAGCGCGCGCTTGCAAGCATTGCAGCCAGCTTTAGTGCCCCTGCACTCCACCAATACTGCAGCCACAGAGCCCTATATCAGAATCTAAGCAAGACACCGGCGTCCTGCAGGCTTGGACTAGCCCACAGGAAAACAGGAGAATCCACCGGTGGGCCCCTGTGCAGGAATGGATCACCATCCACTTATATGAGCAGTACTTGGCATAATACACTTTATTCACCATATACAGACAAAGACATAACCTTATTAATTTAACAATCAACCTAGTTTATTGCTATGGAATTTTGTGAATGAGGATAAAGTTATATTGTTGCATGTAGCTGTAAAGTGGGGCCCAGGAATTGATGTAACTGGTGGACCCATGGCACCCCAGTCTAACACTAGCCTCATGTCATAACAATATTATCCCATAACAGTGTCAGCCAAATTGACCCTACTACAAGTTCTCGAACAATGGCAACCACACTGATATCAAATCAGTGCCATCCACATTGCCTCTATAACAGTTCCAGCCGCAATACTTCATTTCATAGCCACCCACAGTGCCTCTATAATAGTGACAATCACAGCATCTCTATAACTGTGTCAGCCACGCTACCTCTATAGCAGAGCCAGTCACAGTGCCTCCATAACATTGCCAAAACATTGCCTATCACAGCATCTCTATAACTGTGTTATCTACATTACCTCCATAACAGAGCCACCCACAGTGCCTCTATAATAGTGACAATCACAGTGTCTCTATAACTGTGTTAGCTACAATACCTCTATAACAGTGCCAACAACAATGCTTCTATAACCATGTCAACCACAGCGTCTCCATAACAGTGACAATCACAGTGTCTCTATAACTGTGTCATGTAAGCTACCTCTATATCAGTGCCAACTAAAATGCCTCTATAACAGTGCCAACCACAGTGTTATAAGGAGGTGGCAGGGACCCTCCTATGCTCTTCCCCTCTTTGGTCTACTAATTGTGTGCTGTTCCCTATTGTTCATTTATGTGAATGTATTTGATGTGCTTTATGTACTGTAATATAAATGTACTATGTGTCGTGCATAGGACTAGGGCAAGGATAGGATGTAACGTAGTATAGGATAATAGTGGGACTAGAATAGAAGGGGACATAATAGAGATAGGGAATAGGAGTGTTAGTTTAGATACAGGCAGCATAAGGGTTTTCCCAGTAGGGAGGAGTTAGAACATTGCAGTGCAGAGCAATTGAATATAGGAGAGATACTTCCTGGTTACGCAGCAGAGCCCAGGCAGCCTTGCCCAGTGCAAGGAGTAAGGAGCAGCAGTGAGAGAAATAGTCTGCCAGCCATGGGGATAAAGCTGCTATGGCAGGAAGGGGCCCCAGGCTGAGAGTCGTGCAGTCAGTTACCAGCATACACAGGACCATTCCAAAAAGGATCCAGGGTTTACGACCAAGGCAGGTGAAGCTGAGATAGCGAACCTGGCACCTTTTCCTATTGAAGCCAGACCAGGGGATGGTAGAAAGCTGGTGGGACTGAAGACACAGATGGGATGGGGATTGTCCAGAAGCGAGGCAGGAATTGCCAGAAGAGAGATAGCGTTATCAGGAAGAATAGAGGCTGCCCGGAAGGCAGGGAACGCTAGAGAGATGCTCATATGCGAACACTATGCTGCATGTGTAATGAATACCCTACTGCTCAGTAAAGTTAAACTGTTGGAAAAGACTAAAGTCTCTGAGATGGTTTGTGACGTTTGGGAATGCGGAGCCAGAGTGACAGAAGCTGAGGGGAATCTGACAGTAACCATGAATGCACAGCTGCACACGCTGCACATGCATCAGAGGGGACTTTGTATTTTATCTGTGGGGTGCCAGGGTGTGGAAACATTACAGCCCATTGCCACGACTACCACCCTGGCTGCCTTACAGTGTCTACATAACAGTGCCAATCACAGCGTCTCTATAACTGTGCCATCTATATTGTGTCCATAACAGTGCCAATCCTGGTGTCTATATAACTGTGCCATCTATATTGAATCTATAATAGTGCCAACCACAGTGCCTCTATAACAGTGCCACCCAGTGTTTCTTTAACAGTGACAACCACTTTGCCCTTCGTATCCCAGTTTCCTGGAACCCTATGCTTGTGACAGGAGGGAAATCTGAATATCGCAGTGAACAACAGCTAACACTGAATTCACAGGTTGTGAGTGGCGTTAATTAGAGCTGCCTGATCGGTGATCGCAACCATCAGCCAGTCTTGTTGCCGTAACGTACAATTGTATATAACAGTATCCTGCAATAACCACATGATAACCCTTCTCAAGAGAGGTCAGCGGGACGCTGCAGAGATTGCCATAGCCACACTTAGGCCTCCGTGTTACATTCTGCTCCCTCGAAATCTAAATTATTCATAATGACACACTCCGTCTTGTCCTGAGTACCAGTGCATTAGTCCTGACAGATTAAGAAGGGCTTAAGAGTTGGATAATCCCCTTAATAACCCTATTGCCATTTAGGCTAAAAGAGAAATAAAATGGGATGATGATGAATAGAGAGCAGGAAACGGACGCCGGGGCACTAATGTGACAGGTAAATCTTCATGTACAGGAATAGAGTAGTATTAATTCCAACTCCAAGTATACACTGCTCCCGACATGACGATTTTTCATATCAACATCACTCTGTAATTATATGGACTGTGTTATAGGAGAGCGTTCCCTGCTGAGCAGATATTATAACTGCAGGGCTACAGTCACCGTTGGGTAGAAAGGCGATACGTATATACTTTATACATTTTTAGGATATATTAATATATATTTTAGAATTATAATATACCGTATGTTCCATATTGAGATATATTTTCTGTTTCTGGTTATGACAGACACCCGGCACACCATGATAAAAAGCTGCACTAACACGACAACCTGTCCAGGGCTCGCTGCATTCAGCAACGGGCAAAATCAGATATCATACGCCTCCAGCCATCGCTGCTGTAAAGGAAGCCAGTGCAACCAAGGGCACTTCAAGGGTAAGAAGCAAAAAAAATGTTACCCTGTTACAATGGCTCCTGAAAGTGGTGGGATATTTTGGGGAACCAAAAGGGCCAAATTGTGATGTCAAACGACTGAGTCACAGAATCTATATAAAGTCATGGCCAAAAATGTTGCCACCCTTGACATTGTTCCAGAAAATTAAGTTTTTCTCACAGAAAATTATTGCAATTACATGTTTTGTTATATATGTTTATTTCCTTTCTGTGCATTGGAACACCACAAAAAATGAAAAAAGGCAAATTTGACAAAATTTCACACAAAACCCCAAAAATGAGCTGGACAAAATTGTTGGCACCCTCAACTTAATATTTGCTTTTACACCCTTTGGAATAAATAACTGCAATCAATCGCTTCTTACAACCATCAACATGCTTCTTACACCTCTAAACTGGAATTTTGGAGCACTCTTCTTTTACAAACTGCTCCAGGTCTCTCATATTTAAAGGCGCCTTCTCCCAACAGTAATTTTAAGATCTCTCCACAGGTGGTCAATGGGATTTAGATGTGGACTGGCCACTTCAGAACTCTCAAGCTCTTTATTTCCATTCATTTCTGGGTGCTTCTTGAAGCATATTTGGGGTCATTGTCCTGCTGGAAGACCCATGACGTATTGCACAAACCCAGCTTTCTGACACTGGGCACTACACTGAGACCCAAAATCCGTTGGCAATCTTCATTTTTCATGATGCCTTGCACATAGTCAAGGCACCCAGTACCAGAGGCAGCAAAACAACCCCCAAACATACTTGAACCTCCATCATATCTGACTGTAGGTGCTGTTTTTTTTTTTTGTAGGCCTCATTCCGTTTTTAGTAAACAATAGAATAATGTGCTTTACCAAAAAGCTATATCTTGGTCTCATGTGTATACAAGACGCTTTCCCAAAAAAGATTTTGGTGTACTTACGTACATTTTGGCATACTGCAGTTTAGCTTTTTTATGTCTGTGTCAGCAGTGGGGTCCTCCTGGATCTTTTGCCACAGCGTTTCCTTTCATTCAAATGTCGACGGATAGTTCGCGGTGACACTGATGCACCCTCAGCCTGCAGAACAGCTTGAATTTCTTTGAAACTTGATTGGGGTTGCATATCCATCCAGACTTTTCTAAGCTGCAATCTTTCATCAGTTTTTCTCTGCTGTCCACGTCCAGAGAGATTAGCTACAGTGACATGGGTTGCAAACTTCTTGATTATGTTGTGCACCATGGGCAAAGTAATATCAAGACCTCTGGAGATGGAATTGTAACCTTGAGACTGTTGATATTGTTCAACTAATTGGGTTCTCAAGTCACCACCAGACAGTTCTCGTCCCGTCTTTCTGTTCTCCATGCTTAGTGTGGCACACACAGACACACAATGCAAAGATTGAATCAAGTTCTCTCCTTTTTATCTGGTGTTAGGTGTAATTTTCATATTGCCCACACATTTTACTTGCCACATGCTTGAAACAAAGTTGTTTATCTATAATTTTGGAAAAGTGCAAACAATTTTGTCAGGCCCATTTTTGGGGTTTTGTGTGAAATTATATCCAATTTGCCTATTTTCTCTTTTTTTTTGTTATGATCCTTTACATACAAAGGAAATAAACATGTGTATAACAAAACATGTGTAACTGCAATAACTTTATTGTAGAAATACTTTAATTTTTTGTTAACAATTTCAAGGATGCCAACACTTTCAGCTATGACTGTTATAGCATGTCATGTGTGGTGCTCCCAATATACGGCAGGACTTATGTGGTGTTCATGATATACGAAAAGCCTTGTGGGGTGGTGTTCTCTTTATATGTCAGGTCTTTTTGGGTGTTCTCAGTAAACTGATGGTCGTGTGTGGTGAACCTGATATATGGCAGTTATTGTGGGGTAGTCCCGGTATAAGGCAGGTCTTGTGGGGTGTTCCCGGTATAATGCAGGTGTTGTAGGATGTTCCCAGTATATGACAAGTCTTGTAGGGTGTTCCTTGTATGCTGAAGTTCTTGTGGAATGTTCCCTGTATACAGCAGTTGTTGTGGAGTGGTCCAGGTATACGGTAGGCCTTCTTCTGTGTTGTTCCTGGTATACAAAAGGCCTTGTTGGATGTTCCCATTATGCGTCAGGTCTTTTTGAGTGTTCTCAGTATACTACAGGTCTTGTCGAGTGAACCTAGTATACAGCAGAAGTTGTGGGGTGTTCCTGGTATACAGAAGAACTTGTGGGATGTTCCTGGTATATAGACAGGGCTGCCACTAGGAATTTCAGGGCCCCATACTAGCAAAATTTTCGGGGCCCTCTTGAGACTCTGCCCAGCCTCCACCCCTCGAACTGTCCACAGTCCCACCGCTCTCTCTTGGAAAAACTCCACTTCTCACCAACCAATCACACATTAACAGTTCCCATCACCAGATCACACATATAGCCAGCAGCTTTTGTTTTGGCCAAAAGATTTTTTAAGCCGCCACCACGACAAGGTAGACTCTTTTGGCTGGGCCCTACTTTACTCTAACCTATTAAAGATTTGTTAAAATATCCAATACAATTTAAGTATATTTTTATTTATTTTTCAATTTTTAAAATGACCAATAATATCACATACAAGGGACAAATATCACCGCACCATGACCAGACACCATATTACCACCACAGTGACCGAATAATATCACACACAAGGAACAAATACCGCCACACCATGACCAGACCACATATTACCACCACCATGACCGAATACTAATATCACATACGAGGGACAAATACCACCACACCATGTCCAGATCACATATTACCACCACATGGTGACCAATAATACCACATACAAGGAACAAATACCACCACACCATGGCCGGACAACATTACCACCACATAGTGACTGAATACAACAATACTGATCATTAATAAAAAAAAACACAATACTAATATCACCACAAGTGCCATTGTACACAGGAGATCTGTACTTAGCATGCAGTGTCTATGTACCGGTAATACAGTGATTACCTGTGACATTATACACAGGAACTCTGTATACAGTATCAGTGTACAGGTAATACAGTGATCAACAGTGACATTATGCACACGAGCGCTGTATATATTGTACAGGTTTTACAGTGATCAATGACATTATACACAGGAGCTGGTGACATTGTACGTAGGACTGCTGTATATAGTATACAGTGTATAGTGTCAGTGTACAGGTAACATACTGACTCACCAGTGATGTCTGTAGGTGAAATCCTTCATCTTCGTTTTTCATCTTCATCCAGCACAGACCGCCATCACTTCTTCCAGCCAGGGCTTGTCTCTGCAGGAAATAACACAGTTATCTAAAGCACCGCTTGCAGAACAAATTACTTAACTACACCAGATGAAGAAAAAAGGCGACATAGTGTCGCTCTGCACAGTAACAGGACCGCCTCCCCCATTTAAAACAGTATCCTCAAAAAATAAAATAAATACATCACTGCAGTAATAATATCCCTTAATTGGCCCCTATTGTAATAATATCCCCCTTCCTGGCCCCCGTGTGTCTCATTCCTGGATTCAGCCATATGTTCTCCCATCCTAGCCCCATATGTTCTCCCATCCTGCCCTCATGAGCATCCATTCTACCCCATGTGATATCCCATCCTGCCCCATATGATCTACCCATACTGCCCTATCTGTCTCCATCCTACCCCATCTGTCCCATGATCCTGCCCCATCTGTCCCATGATCCTACCTCATCTGTCCCATGATCCTGCACCATAAGTCTCCATCTTGCCCCATGATCCTGCCCCTTGTGTCTCCATCCTGCCCCTTATCTCCATTCTGCCCCCTGTCTCTCCATCCTGCCCCCTGTCTCTCCATCCTGCCCCATGTCTCCATCCTGACCCTGTGTCTCCATCCTGCCCCCTGTGTCTTCATACTGCCCCATGTCTCCCATCCTGCCCCTGTGTCTCCATTCGGCCTCGTGTCTCCATCTTGACCCTGTGTCTCCATCCTGCACAGTGTCTCCATCCTGCACAGTGTCTCCATCCTACACCATGTCTCCATTCTGCCCCGTGTCTCCATTCTGCCCTGAGTCTTCATCCTTCCCCGTGTCTCCATCCTGCCCCGGCAGATATCTCGGTATACTTCAGATCTTGTACGGTTTTCCTGGTATACAGCAGGTCTTGTGAAGTATTCTCAGCATACAACAGGTCTAGTGAGATGCTCCCTATTTACGGCAGATCTTGCGGGATATCTCGGTATACAGCAGGTCTTGTGAGGTGTTCTCTGTAAACTGCAGGTCTTAAGGGGTGTTCCCTGTTTACAGCAGGTCTTGTGGGTTATCTTGGTGCACAGCAGGTCTTGTGACATGTTCTCTGAATACGGCTGGTCTTGAGGGGTGTTTTTGGTGTGGAATAAGAGTTCATATTTTATTGACCGTTGGGTGCCGCCATATTTCTGCCTTTGAAGAGTGTCTAAACATATCCTGTTATCTTCAACTCTCAGATGCAGATCCAGGGTCAGAGAATGGGTTAGAGTGTTACAGTCACTCATCGCCTGGAGAGTCTGGCACAATGAAGTGCCGCGGACCGATGACCCAGTGTATGGACCTGATAGGTGAGAACTCATAAGCTTGTCCCTCAGTACGGTCTCTGCCATAGACGATATCTTCTGTGACCAGAAATCTTGTGATTGCCTTCATATTTTCTCTACAGGTTCCTCTCCGGATGATGTGGTGATGAGCGGGTGTGCTACTGAAGCCTTCTGTCAAGGTCTCTACCCCCAATTCAACATCCCAGGATGGGAGAGCACTCTGTGCTGTGATCATTCACTCTGCAACAACAACCACAAAAAGGGAACTAAAGGTGGCTCTGACAAATAAGAGGCTGCAATTCTAAATTATACCAGACCCCATTTAATTCTATATACCATAATCCTATAGCCAACAAATTCCAACTGTTCCAAATTTGCCAGGACTGTCCAAACTTTTTAGAAACATTGATGTTAAATTTGTGTTATCCGGGGCCAAAAAGGGTGGGATTACACATGCTCCACCCACCTCTTAGTGGATCCTGTGGGGTTGGGTGGATACAATGTCTGCCTGTGCATTATTTTTGATCTTCCAGGGTTCCATCACCATGACAACAACTTTTTCAAATTCAGGCAATTCAGCAGTTACTGGCTACACATTTACACTGTGGTGGCCACTACAGGGGAAAATTGGTATAACACTCTACAATCTGGCTAACGAAGAGGGTTGTGAATGTGGAAACATCCATATGCCTTAAAGTGGTATTCTAATACTAACAATTTATCACTTATCCACTAGATATGGTAATAAATGCTTGATCTATGAGGGTCTGATAATAAGATCCATTACAGGAAAAATATAAATTAGGGTTTGTTTTCTCTTTAGAAATCCATGGCACTGGTAAAGATAGCCAAGTGCTGTTCTCCATTATCTCTATTATTCTGTGTGTGGCCCTCCAAAGAAATGCCACCACACACCATTACTG
>VIAB01023862.1:15798-27688 GCA_009801035.1 Oophaga pumilio | reverse complement strand
TAATATATTTAAAAACTATTTCTTTTCCTTATTCCCCTATAGAGGTTGTTCTCTTTCAAAGATTATTACTGCAAAGTCTCAGGGATGCAAAAAAACCTTAAACAAACTGAGCTTTTATGCACCCACCCGCCGGCCAATGTATTCGCCTTTGTCTTTGTTGATCGTTCATGTTGTCATCACTGTAGCCAATCATGAGCTCAGCGACTTGTACCATCCACATCAGCAGGGCTGATGAGCTCAGTGATAGCCTCCAGCATTGTCAAGGTGATGTCTCAACTCCATTCTGTGCTCAATCACCGGAGAAGTTACAGAAGGCAGCGCTAGACCTGGGGAGGGTGAATAAACGCCCTCGAGACTGTGGATCTGCAGTCTATGAAGGAAGTTAACTACCTTAAACCTGGAATCTACTGTAAGATATTCTATATACTGCAATACATTAGTATTCCTGGGCTTAATAGGAGTAAAAGAATGGCGGCAATGGAGCAAAACATTGGCCCACCATGATAACGGTGCTGGAGGGCCAATAGGCACTAGAACACACATTATATTTGTATTTGAGTGGAATTTCCCTTTTACTATCTACAGTCGTGACACAAATTTTGCCTTTCACGTTTGCCGTTGACATGCTTACATCATTTCACTGATCGTCTTGGTAGTTCAAGAAAAAGCGTTAACGTGGACAAGGTAGCTGATATCACTCTATCATGCTGATTGAATTATGAAATAATACTGGTTGCTTAAAAAGAGATCTGGTGATGAAAATCATTGTCTTCTTCTGTGAAACATGGTTACCTCCAAGGAAACACGTGTAATCATAATTGGCTTTGTATCAAAGGGCTTTACATGCAAGGACATTGCTGCTGGTTCAATTGCCAATAAATCAATCGCTGATCAGATTATCAAGAACTTCAAAGAAATGGGTTCAATTGTTGTGAAGAAAGTACAGCAATTGCGAGGAGAGTCTCCTAAAGAGGATTCAGCTATGGGATCAGCTCAACACCTGTGCAGAGCTTGCTCAGAGATGGCAGCAGGCAGGAATCAGTGCATCAGCACAACCAGTGAGGCAAAGCCTGGTGTCAAAAAAGGAAGCAAAAAAAAACACTTCTCTAGGAGAAAAACATCAAGGACAGACTGAAATTCTGCAGGAACTACAGGAATTGGACTGCAGAGGACTGGGGTAAAGATATTTTCTCTGATGAAGCTCCCTTTACACTGTTTGGGAAAATGGTTGTCCTGAAAATAAATGGTGAGCGGTACCATCAGTTCTGTCTCCCACCAACTGTAAAGCCTCCTGAGACCATTCATGTGTGGGGGCTTTTCATCCATGGAGGGGACTCACTCACAGGTTTGCCTAATAACATTGCCATGAATAAAGAATCGGATCAAAACCTCCTCCGAGAGCAACTTCTCCTAATGATCAGGACAATGTGGTGAAGATGCTTTTTCCAACATGATGGAAACCATATCACAAAGCAAAAGTGTTAACTTAGCAGCTCGGTGAACAAAATATTTAAATTTTGGGTCCACGGCCAGGAATTCCAATGACCAGGCCAATTTTTACAATTCTGACCACTGTCCCTTTATGAAGTAGTAACTCTGGAACGCTTCCATGGATCCCGGTGATTCTGACAATGTTTTCTCATGACATATTGTACTTCATGTTAGTGGTGAAATTTCTTTGATATAACTTGCGTTTATTTCTGAAAAAAATGCAAATTTGGAGAAAATTTTAAAAATTTTAAAAATTTTCAACTTTGAATTTTCATGCCCTTAACCAAAATTTTTTGTTGTTAGGAAGTTATAAGGGTTAAAAGTAAACCAGCGATTTCTCATTTTTACAAAACCATTTTTTGGGGGGACCACATCACATTTGAAGTCACTTTGAGGGGTCTATATGATAGAAAATACCCAAAAGTGATACCATTCTAAAATCCGGACCCCTCAAGGTGCTCAAAACCACATTCAAGAAGTTTATTAACTTTTCAGGTGCTTCACAGGAATTTTTTGAATGTTTAAAAGAAATGAACATATAATTTTTTTCACAAAAAAATTATTTCAGGTCCAATTTTTTTATTTTCCCAAGGGTAACAGGAGAAATTGCACCCCAAAAGTTATTGTGCAATTTGTGCTGAGTACGCCGATACCTCATATGTGGGGGAACCACTGTTTGGGTACATGACAGAGCACGGAAGGGAAGGAGCACCGTTTGACTTTTTCAACTCAAAATTGGCTGGAATTGAGATCGGATGCCATGTCGCTTTCTGATGTGCCTAAACAGTGGAAATCCCCCACAAGTGACCCTATTTTGAAACTAGACCCCCAAGGAATTTATCTAGATGTGTGGTGAGAACTTTGAACCCCCAAGTGCTTCACAGAAGTTTATAACGTAGAGCTATAAAAATAAAAAATCATATTTTTTTCCACAAAAATGATATTTTCGACGCCAATTTTTTATTTTCCAAAGGGTAACAAAAGAAATTGGACACCAAGAGTTATTGCTGATACCGCATATGTGGGGGTAAACCACTGTTTTGGCGCATAGCAGAGCTCAGAAGAGAAGGAGCGCCGTTTGACTTTCAACGCAGAATTGGCTGGAACTGAGATCAGATGCCATGTCACGTTTGGAGAGCCCCTGATGTGCCTAAACAGTGGAAACCCCCAACCCTAACCCCAACACACCCCTAACCCTAATCCCAACCCTAACCCTAGCCCTGACCCTATCCCTAACCCTAGCCCTAGCCTTAATGGGAAAATGGAAATAAATACATTTTTTTTAATTTTATTATTTTTCCCTAACTAAGGGGGTGATAAAGGGGGTTTGATTTACAATTTATAGCAGTTTTTTATGTTTGGCAGCTGTCACACGCTAAAAGATGCTTTTTATTGCAAAAAAATAGTTTTTGCATCACCACAATTTGAGAGCTATAATTTTTCCATATTTTGGCCCACAGAGTCATGTGAGGTCTTATCTTTTGCGGGACGAGTTGATGCTTTTATTGGTACCATTTTCGGGCACATGACACTTTTAATTGCTTTTTATTACGATTTTTGGGAGGCAGAATGAACAAAAACCAGAAATTCATTAATTTCTTTTGGGGGGCCTTTATACCGTTCCGCGTTTGGTAAAATTGATAAAGCGGTTTTATTCTTCGGGTTAGTATGATTACGGCAATGCCTCATTTATATAATTTTTTATGTTTTGGCGCTTTTATACAATAAAAACAATTTTATATAAAAAATAATTATTTTTGCATCGCTTTATTCTGCAAGCTATAACTTTTTTATTTTTTCACTGATGATGCTGTATGGTGGCTCGTTTTTTGTGGGACAAAATGATGTTTTCAGCGGTACCATGTTTATTTATAGCCGTCTTTTTTATTGCGTGTTATTCCACTTTTTTGTTCGGCGGTATGATGATAAAGCATTGTTTTTTTTGTTTTTTTTAAGGGGTTCACTAAAGGGGCTAACTAGTGGGACAGTTTTATAGTGTGGGTCGTTACGGACACAGCGATACTAAATATGTGTACTTTTCTTGTTTTTTTTATTTTCATAAAGAAATGAATTTATTGGGAATATCTTTTTTTATTTTATTTAGGATTTTTTTTAAATTATTTTTGCACATGTTAATTTTTTCTTTTTTACTTTGTCCCAGGGTGGGACATCACTATATAGTGTCAGATCGCTGATCTGACAGTTTGCAGAGCACTGCGTCAGATCAGCGATCTGACAGGCAGTGCAGGAGGCTTGTCGGCACCTGCTCTCAGCAGGCACTGACAAGCCACCTCCCTGCAGGACCCGGAAGGACCCCGTGGCCAGCTTGAATCCGGGGGCCTGCAGGGAGGTGGCCCTCGGAACAGCGCGATCACATCGCGTTGTTCTGAGGGGGTCTCTGGGAAGCACACAGGGAGCCCCATTCATGCGCAATGCTTCCCTATGCCGCCGGAACACTGCAATCATGTTTGATCACAGTGTGGCGTGGATTAAAGTGCCGGGAGCGGTCCGTGACCACCCCTGGCACATAGTGCCGGGTGTCAGCTGTGATAATGGGCTGTCAGAAAGGATATTGCTCAAAAACCGATATCCAGATACCGGGGCAAAGGGCAAAAGTCTGGACAAATAAAGGGTCAACGATGGAAATATTGAGTCTTTCCATAAACTTCATGTATTTGTCAATAAAAGTTCAAAAACTTCTGAAATGCTGATAATTGTACTTTAATAACCATAGAAATATCCAACGAAAAGAACGGAAAACACTGAAGCAACAAAACATGAAAAGTAAACCCAAATTTGTGTCAGTCTCAAAACTTTTGGCTACAACTGTAATCTTGCTCCCTTCCAGTTTGGATAATCTTTTTTTGCCAGAAGGGTCCTACTAATACTAGATTTTAATGAAAACTGTGTAATACTTAATTTCTACTGTGGGGGAGCTGTGGAAAAATTGAACACTAACTACCAGATTCAAGTACAGATTACACATGATGGCTGGGGTAATCTGTTGAGGAATCCAGTAGTTAGTGTTTAATTTCTCCACAGCTCCCCTACAGGAGAAAAGAAGCATTACACAGTTTTTATTAAAATCTATGAGTTGTTCTTGTGATGCATCGACATGTCGGGTCCTCCAGAGCGAGAAACACTTTTTGTAGTCACTATTCACTCTGGCTGAATGGGAAACCCTATTAATTATAGGTTGTCAAAACCAGACAGTGTTAATAAACCCTACTAATCCCTTTGGTTTAGTGAACTGCAGCCATTGTTTATCTAGTCTTAAGGGTCCCTACGTCATTTCATGAGAGTGACACGGGTCACACGGTGCAGGTCGCGTAATTGACACAGTCTTGTTGATATTGTTGTTTCTCCTTTTTTCTTAAGTCACACCCATGACACACCTGTACCGTCTCTGCATTCCAGTGACAACATTTCCCTGCCTTGTATATATAGATATATATATCTATATATATCTAAAGTGTATGACCCTTACAACCAATTTTTTGGTATGAAAAAATATATATATTTTAAGATCTATCAAAGTGACCTCCGGAGATCTTATGTAATGCTGCAAACTTCCCTCATATAGTTTTATTTTTATTTCCTCCTTGAAATTTCCAGATAGAATACCTAGAAGTCTTTTCTCTGTGACCTTGAAGAACGGAAAACATTTTTTTGCCGTTGATGAGATAACGCAAATCTGTGTTTCTCAAACCTATGGTCAGATAAAGAATCCAATTAAGACTGTATCACTGCCACTAAATGGCCGGATGAAAGTCTGTGCACACTGGAGTATTAGCTGTAACGTCCATTATTATTAAAGATACAGAACATTCTGGCGGAACATTCTACCACAATCTGACTACAAACAGGTAGATGCCGCTTCATGCATGGACCTGCTAGTAATTAGGGACTTTGGAGGATAAGGGAACGATACCACTGGACACCAGGGATTAGGCTAGTAAACCACCATTCCTGGTCCTTAGAGACTGCTATTGTTTTTCTTTTGTTCCGTTCCTGAGATATGGCCCCTTCTTCCTTGGATATAAATCTAGTGTTTATAGCCAAGTGGGTGTGATCCACTGCTCTTCCCTTGAGGACCACGCCTCAAGACTACATACGGCCATGTGGTTGGAATAATGAAAGAGTTATGGCTCTTGGAATAAGGGGAGGAAAAAAAACGAGGCTCAAAAATGAAAAATTGCCTCGTCCTTGCTTGAGGGGTTATTGGCTCAACCTGCAACATACTAGCTAGAAGAAATACAAATATTGTCTTATCCCCCATTCCATGAACTAAGTGAAGCTGATCTACAATCTACACATCTCCGTCCTCTTTTACGGGGTCCAGTTGCTAAACCTGTAGGGAGTCGACTTTGAAATTTGCTATTGCACCCCACAAATCCTCAAAAAATGTAATTTCTGCTTCTGACAGGCAGCGTCATGTGACAACATTGTAGATCACCAGAGGAGTCCGATGAAATTTATATAGTTGTGGAACATCAGGCAACGCATCTGAGAAACACTGAACCCCTCGGGAAGTCATCTTTAGGGGGCAACGCTTTGTCTTGGAGGAAACTGAATTAATAATTTGCTTTTCAATTATCTCTCGGTGTACCTGCTTCCTACCGAAGGAGCACGTGCAGGAACCAACCTGAAATCTGCTGTAGTAATTATCTTGTTTTGATAAGATTGGCGCCATGTCGCCCGAGTGGAGAGCCGGGGTTCCTAAAACAATAATGCAGATTTAATGAAAATCCACACAGTGAGCGCAGCGTCTTCACTACTTGAGAGCGGCACCAAGCACTCCAACATAAATTGTTCCATGATAATTAATCTGATATAGATAAAATAGAAGATCCAGATCTATCGGGGATGTGATGAGATTTCTCCGCAGCAGTCATCAGCCAGGAGTCACCCTAAGGTCTTCTTTATTAGGAAGAAACTGCGAAGTCTGGCGTAATCTTGTATCTATATGTTTATGCCAAGGGACGTACAATAGTTAACCCCTTGTGGGCACATAAAACACGGGACTGATGGAGAAAGTCATGGAGTGGTGGTGAAGTGGAGACATTACCACTCCGTCCATACGAGGGACTAAGTGGACTTTTGGATCAGTGAAGGTCAGATCCTGACAACAGACCCCCAGAGATCTTGTTTCTTACTATGTGTCCATATCTATCTATCATCAATAATCTATCTATTTATCTATTATCTATCTATCTAGAGTCAAAAAGAGTTGAAAAAGATGAGTCGCACGTACAGGGCTTGGGGTACTCGGCACCGAGCCCGTTCACTTCAATGGGGGAGAGGTCACAGGTAGCGTGGCTCGGTCCGTTGCCCTGGGCGCTCATTCAAGGGGGGGTATTTACAGGGGATTTAGAAATGTTCGTGACGCCACCTGTGGTTTCTGATCAGGGTGACCAGCGCTGCAGGGTGAATCCTCTGAGGGGTTGTTACTGGGCAGCAAGGTGTTAAGTCTTCCACAGGTAAGACTGATCCCTCAAGGTATATGGCAGTGCAGGGAGTGCAAGCAATAAGGCAGACACACACAATGAGTCTCTTTCCGTACCTTTACTGGTGATATTTGCAGGCACGTCCCGGGAAGCTGCTCAGGGTGGAGGATGCACGTCCAGTAATCACTGAGTAGGTGTAAGGCCTCCTTACTTTTTGATGTGTGTGAGTTTCTAACTTGCATAAAACAACATTTAACTCCTTCTCTTTGCTACGCCCGGCTGATCTTGTGATGAGGTCTTCTTGTGGACAGAACAGTGTCTCTATGGCGGTACCTGCCAGACCCCCGTCTTCCTAACCTCAGTTACGTATCAGCACTGCTGGGCCCCTGCAACTTGAAGTCCAGGGTCTCCGGTTTTTCCCACTAGCTGTGAAGATACTAGCAAGCTCGGACCCGGTGTCCGGTAGTGCAGAGTGGAGGTTAGCTATCAATGCTGGTTGACCTCTGTCACTCTCTCTTTTCCTTTCTCCACTTGCCTGTCGTCCTACTCGCACACTTAGCATAAGCACAGGCAGCAGTAAATGTCAGCTTCTCGCTCAAACTTCCTCAGCCCTCAGGCTAATCTGACAGGAGTCTCTCCCCGGTGTTCTGAGGAGTTTTTATCTCTCCCTCACAGCTCATCTGAGGTAACTGCGTTCTGAGATGTTCTGCTGTTCTGAGGTAACACCAACGACTCACTAACTCGCAGCTAGACTGTCTTCATCTCACTGCTGTCTCAAGGGCTCCCTCTGGTGGAACCAGGAAAAATGTCAAGTGTTGTGTGCTTATCAGGTGATTGTGAATTACCTTTCATGCATCCTCCTGGGTACATGTGGCACCAAGCGCAGCTGGGCTACACATGTCCATATCTATCTATCATCAATAATCTATCTATTTATCTATTATCTATCTGTCTAGAGTCAAAAAAAGTTGAAACAGCACTCCATGTAGCAGTTATAAGGTGCTCTTTATCTATCTATCTATCTAGGAATCCAAAACACAGAAGCAGCACACCGTTTGTGAAAAAAGAGCTGTTTTATTTAGCCCATAGTTGCGACGTTTCGGTCCAAAGAAGTGAACCTTTTACAAGCAGTGAACAGGTGCAAAGTGCCAAGTATTTATAGGATATACATAATTACAATATTTAGAATAATGAAACAAGGAAGAGCAAAACTCCTCATTACAAAGCGTATACAAAAAGTGCAAAATGTAATACAAATGGACATGAATCACATAAAGTGCAGTGCAATAATGTAAACATAAAAAGCCTCATACAGTGCGCATTATGGCGCTAATTGACAATATGCAGGTGTATATCATTAAAAGTAATCACTAATCAGCTCCATGGCTTACCCCATATGAAAATACACGTGCCAGTTGGCGTCCTGAGATGTCGAATGCGCATGTCAGGAAGGAAAAGCTTAGTAACAAATGAAAGCGCTTCCTCGCGCATGCGCAATAACAGTTCCAGCAGTCTGAGCACCATTTTCGTTATGGGCAAGAGGATACAATACAGTGCGCATGTCAGAGGAAATACTCCGCGCACGCATGGTTATACAAGAAAAAAGTAATGGAAGGTCTTTGTTAAATAACAGAACAAATAAAAAAAAAAGCTTTGTAGGTTCGGTTAATGGGGCAAATCATGGACCATGACTCAAGTGATCTAAAAAAATAAAAAAAAAGAGAATAATATTACAATATATGGCATACTGTATATGCCAATAATACAGTACAATCTCAGAGGACCACTTGCAATTTATAATCTATATTTAAACCATGCGGTTTCAATGTATTCAATCTTTCCATCCAAAATAATTCCCTTGTTTTCAAAAGTTTAATTCGATCACCTCCTCTTCTCAGAGGGGGAATATGGTCAATGATTCGAAATGTCAGATTTTTTTCAGTATGGCCCTTTTCCACAAAGTGTTTCGGAACAGCTAGATCAAGTTTCTTTTTTTCTAATTGTGTATCTATGATTGACACGCGTTTTAAAATCCCAAGTGGTCTCACCCACATACCACAATTTACAGGGGTATTCCAATGAATAGATCACATAATCACTTTAACATGTTAAATAATGTCTGATAAAGAATAGTTCATTAGTAATCGCATGTCGAAAACTATCACCTTTCAACATATTATTGCAATTAATGCATCCCAAACAAGGATAACATCCCATTCTGCGTTTGCCCGTAAGCAATAATTGAGTAAAGGTTTTCAATGTCTGCATGGACTAATTTGTCCTTAATGTTACTTGAACGCCTTTATGACACCAAAGGAGGAAATCTAAATTCTTCAATTTCATTAAGGCATTTATTTAGCATAGGCCAATGTTTCCTAACTATCCCAACCACATCTTTACTCCCTTCACAAAAAGTAGTTAACAGAGGAATCCTTGATGATAAATTATCCTCCCTTTTCTTTTTAATCGGCAGATTATCTCTACTAAGACTTCTTGCTCTGTTCTCACATTTTTTTAGAACTTTATTTGGATAGTTTCTTTGTCTAAATTTCTTTGTCATCTGTTTCAAAGAAGATTCTAAATTGATATCATCACTAACTATTTTTTTCACTCTCAGATATTGACTGTATGGCAAAGTTTCAATTAATCCACGCGGATGTGAACTTTCACATTTTAACAGAATATTATTATCTGTGGATTTCACAAACATTTCCGTAGAAAATATTCCCTCAACATACTTAACAAGAAGATCCAAAAACTGAATTTCCTTCTCTGAATAGACTAATGTAAATGTAATTTCTTGATCCAAACCATTTAAAAACAGCTTGAAACTCTCCAGTTCTGTTACCGTTCCTTTCCAGAGGAGGAAGACATCGTCTATGCATCTCCACCACCTGATAACATTTCTGAAGTGGTCGGATACATAGAAAAGGTCCTTCTCCATGGCCATCATAACCAGATTTGCATACGCTGACGTCATATTGGCGCCCATTGCGGTACCCCTCTCTTGAATATAAAATTCATCTTGAAAGAGAAAATAATTGTTTCTCAATACAATCTCTAACAAATTCAGGATAAAGTCTATAGCTTTCTGGAGTATATGTGGTACTATTCAATTTCCTTCGTACAGCTGCAAACCCTAAATTATGATTAATTGAGGTATATAATGAAATTACATCAAAAGATGCCAATATAACATTAGATTCAATTTTAACATCATTCAATTTACATAGATAATCCGTTGTATCCTCTATAAAAGACGAAGTTTGTCTAGACAAAGTTCCCAGAATTTTATCCAAAAAAATATAGATATGATTAAAGATTGAATCACACCCCGAAACAATCGGTCTACCGGGGGGATTATCCATAGATCTGTGTATTTTCGGTAATACATATATTATTGGTGTAATTGGTTTGTCTACTATTAAATATTTATGCAAATTATCATCAACGATATTTAATTGTCTCGCTTGATCTAACATCCTTTTAATTTTTTTTATCAATCTCAAACTTCGGATCCCCTGGGGATAAAAAAAATAAAAAAAAAATATCTGTCTATTATCTATCTATCTATCTATCTATCTATCTATCTATCTATCTATCTATCTATCTATCTATCTATCTATCTATCTATCTATATCTATATATCTATCTATTATCTATCATCTATCTATCAATGTATCTATTATATATCTATTATCTATTTATTTTATTTATTTATCTATCTTCTTTCTATCTATTATCTATCTATTATTTATCTATCTATCTATCTATCTATCTATCGACTTATCTTTCTATTATCTATCTATCTGTCTATTATCTATATATTTATCTATCTATCATCTATCTATCATCTATTTATCTATCTATCTGTTATCTATCTATCAATCTAATATCTATCTATATATTTTTTATCTATCTCTGTTGGATATAATTTGGCCTATTTACATATAAGTCGTCTTTTTGCTTTCGTTGCCCCCGTCCTTTCATTGCTGCAGGGTTTTTTCATTCTCGTACTACAGAGAGCACTGAAATATGTAGACTATGTAGACAAGGCAGAAAGACAGAAAATGTCAGGGCGGGGAAGGGACGACTGACGGTGGCAGTGGGTGGATCACTGACGCCGAATGAGCCCAGGAGAGAAAGACAGGTGGAAGAATTAGAAAAAAAGGGCCAAATAATGAAAATGACTGAGTGTCTGAGCGTCCTGCTCCTCTGCGTGTTCCTATCACCAGGTCAGTACGTTGTACATCTTCGGGGGGCTTCACACCTGTATTGGTGTAGTTATGATTGTAGGAGAGCTGAACGTGTTGTGCAATTATCTTTTGTGTATGGTAATAATGCACTGAGTGGCTGCTTACTTGTAAAAAGCCATATTAGAGCCTTAGTCTTGTATTTAATCACCTTGGTGAAAGTCAGAGTGGCTTGCTTGTGCCCACTGGCACTCAGCACCTGGGCACCTGCCCATATTGCCCATCCTAAAGCCCCCAGTCACTAGTTTTGTGACGCAACAGCGATCTCCCCTGCGATATCGCTGTGTGTGACATTCAGCGACGATCAGCCCCCCTGCTGGGTATCGCTGATCGTTGTCCAAAGGCCAGGACATTTTTTTGATTGTTGGTCTCCCGCTGGCCAGCACGCATCGCTGCGTGTGGCAGGCAGGAGACCAGCGATCAGCTGGTAACCAAGGTACACATCGTGTTTTCAGGCGCCGGGCGGCGCCTTGAAACCCGATGTGTACGTTGGATACCAGCTGAGTAAGGCTCTGTGCACACTTTGCATTTTTAGATGCGTTTCTGCTGCGTTTTTCAACGTGCGGAAACGCATCCAACCCGCAGAACAGTGCACATGCAATGCAATCCAATGGGAACCGCAGGTCTGCTGTGCACATGCTCGGAAAAAAATGCTCGGTTTCGCCGCGCTTTATTTTCCGCAGCATGTCAATTCTTTAT
>VIAB01023859.1:0-11281 GCA_009801035.1 Oophaga pumilio | reverse complement strand
TTCTCTTGCTAGATCTCACTCAGGCTCTATCCTGTAGAGCCATTATCCTCTTGCTAGATCTCACCAAGGCTCTATCCTGTAGGGCCATTCTCCTCTTGCTATTTCTCAACCATGCCCTATCCTGTAGAGCCATTATCCTCTTGTTAGTTCTCACCAAGGCTCTATCCTGTAGGGCCATTCTCCTCTTGTTAGTTCTCACCCAGGCTCTATCCTGTAGGGCCATTCTCCTCTTGCTAGTGCTCATCAAGGCCTTATCCTCTAGGGCCATTTTCCTCTTGATATTTCTCACCCTGCCCCTATCCTGTATGGCCATTCTGCCCTTTACTCAAACTCTGCTCTCCCCAGGCCAATTTAGTCTATGTGAATGACCACAGCAGATTCCATCAGCATTAACCCCACTCAGGCTGACAGTAAACTAAAACTATCCCGATTCAGTGGCGGTCAGTACAGAGCACGGCAAGCCACCCTCCTCCATGGCCAACCTCCCTAGCCCCGGAATAACAAGTAGTCACATTCCTAGCTCACAATCTGCTCTTGTGGCAACCAGGCATTGTTCTTTTTCTCTTCCAAACATTTGGACTAGTCAATATCCATACAGCTTTCCTCAAGAAGATGTCAAAAATTCTCCTCAAACCCATGCCCCCAATGCTGACCACATTCATCTACGCCCCTTCTACCCTCATTCACACCAATGAATGTACCAATGGAGGCTGATAATGAAGAACCCAGTGTCATGCAAAAGAACCTACTGGAAACATTGCTTTTCGAGATCTTTTTACGAATGCTCGGGAAATTGACCAACTTCTGGGAGGTGTAAATTTTTTCGATAGAGTTGGCAAGAATAGTTTGTGCTAAGCCACTTCTTTCAGCGCCTTCCTCTGGATCTGCTTTCTCATACGTCTGAGTCATCCAATTCCACCGGGCAAGTCCTGGATTTCAGCAGCTATCCCGCTGTCCAAGGAAGTAGCTGGCATGAACAACGACGTAATTGAATATGATGATGGAGAGGGAGCGTTAGCTTCTTGCTGCACCGTTCACTTGTCCCTACTGACGTCACCTCAACTACCAGGCGTCTGGTCAAAATGTGTGTTTACAGACTGTCGGGACATCATACAGTGTGAAGGCTGCTGGGATATCAGAATCTGTATGGAAAGCACTGTGGGGGCATGATGGTATCTGGGGGAACTGTGGAGGCATCTTTGCCTCCATGCAAAGATGCCCCCACAGTTCCCAACACAGTGCGATGCCCAAACTGTTCCCCGACACACAGTATCATGCTATCACAGTGCCTCCATGCAAAGATGCTCCCGTAGTTCCCCCCACACGATATCATGCCCTGACAGTGTATCTCCATGCAATATGACACCCCCACAATTCCCCCATACAAACATACCCTCCACAGTTCCCCCAGATAGTATGATGCCCCACAAAGTATGATACCCTCACAGTTATTCCAAGGTATGATGCCTCTACAGTGCCTCTGTGCAAAGATGCCTCCACAGTTCCTCCACATATCATGATGACCCACACAGTATGATGCCCCCACACAGTGAGATGCCCCCACAGTGCTTTCTACACTATGTGATGGGAATTATCGGGGTATCTTTGAATAGAGGCACTGTGGAGTCATCATACTGTTTGAAGGGACTGTTGGGGCATGATATTGTGTGAGGGGACTGTGGGGGCATCTTTGCATGGGGTCACGGAGTCATCATACCGTGTATTGGGGAGGAACGGTGCAGTTATCACACTGTGTACTGGGAGTTTTGGGGGGTTCTTTGCATAGAGGCACTGTGGAGGCAAGATACTGTGTGGGGACTGTAGGGGCATGATATTGCGAGGGGGGAACTCTGGAGGCATATTTGAATGGAGGAACTGTGGACGCAGAGCTAGCAGAAGATCTGCGTTGCAGAGGTAGCAGAAGATTTGGGTTGCATAGGTAGCAGAAGATTTGGGTTGCAGAGGTAGCAGAAGATTTGGGTTGCAGAGGTAGCAGAAGATCTGGGTTGCAAAGGTAGCAGAAGATCTGCGTTGCAGAGGTAGCAGAAGATCTGCATTGCAGAGGTAGCAGAAGTTTTGGGTTGCGGAGGTAGCAGAAGATTTGGGTTGTGGAGGTAGCAGAAGATCTGGATTGCAGAGGTAGTAGAAGATCTGGCTTGCATAGGTAGCAGAAGATCTGGCTTGCAGAGGTAGCAGAAGATCTGGCTTGTAGAGGTAGCAGAAGATTTGGGTTGCAGAGGTAGCAGAAGATCTGGGTGCAGAGGTAGCAGAAGATCTGGATTGCAGAGGTAGCAGAAAATCTGTGTTGCAGAGGTAGCGGAAGATCTGTGTTGCAGAGGTAGCAGAAGATTTTGGTTGCATAGGTAGCAGAAAATCTGTGTTGCAGAGGTAGCGGAAGATCTGTGTTGCAGAGGTAGCAGAAGATTTTGGTTGCAGAGGTAGCAGAAGATCTGTGTTGCAGAGGTAGCAGAAGATCTGCGTTGCGGAGGTAGCAGAAGACCTGGGTTGCAGAGGTAGCAGAAGATTTGGGTTGCAGAGGTAGCAGAAGATCTGGCTTGCAGAGGTAGCAGAAGATTTGGGTTGCAGAGGTAGCAGAAGATCTGTGTTGCAGAGGTAGCGGAAGATCTGCATTGCAGAGGTAGCAGAACATTTGGGTTGCAGAGGTAGCAGAAGACCTGTGTTGCAGAGGTAGCAGAAGATCTCCATGGCAAAGGTAGCAGAAGACCTGTGTTGCAGAGGTAGCAGAAGATTTAGTTTGCAGAGGTAGCAGAAGATCTCGCTTGCAGAGGTAGCAGAAGATCTCGCTTGCCGAGGTAGCAGAAGATCTGGGTTGCAGAGGTAGCAGAAGATTTGGGTTGCAGATGTAGCAGAAGATCTGGGTTGCAGAGGTAGCAGAAGATCTGGGTTGCAGAGGTAGCAGAAGATTTGGGTTGCAGAGGTAGCAGAAGATCTGGGTTGCAGAGGTAGCAGAAGATCTCGCTTGCAGAGGTAGCAGAAGATCTCGCTTGCAGAGGTAGCAGAAGATCTCACTTGCAGAGGTAGCAGAAGATTTGGGTTGCAGAGGTAGCAGAAGATCTGGGTTGCAGAGGTAGCAGAAGATCTCGTTTGCAGAGGTAGCAGAGGATCTCGCTTGCAGAGGTAGCAGAAGGTCTCGCTTGCAGAGGTAGCAGATGGTCCTGGGCCCAGGTATATGAGGGTATTGGTGGCCAATCTGCCACTATGATAGACCCGTGTATTATAAATTGTTCTTTGCAGATCTGGGGGCTTTTAGATATTTTTCGTTGAGGTCTAGAAGCCAAGTTATAGGGGACACTCCACTGTTAATTGGATTACATTATCGTGACTGTTATATTTAGAGCGCTGGAGACAGCCGTGACCTCGCCCCGTGGGTCGGAAGCTTTACGGTGTCACCCGCAGGACCCGGCTCTATAATGAGCCTGACATTAAACCTCTGCCGATAGGAATTTCCAAGAATGAAGTGTTTAGTAGCACACAACGGAAACATCCATTAAGGGGAGAACGCAGTTTGTTTTGGCGTCGGAGGTCGCGGCAGCGGCGGCTTTTCTCTGATTGCGACAGATAGAATATAACATAATAGCTCGTTATTACAGGTTCCTGAGGGCGAGTCTACATAGAAATGTCAGCACCGAGAGTCAATTCTAAAAATATACAGTAAGAGCGGACTTCCATGTAACAGGTCCATGTTCTAGGGGCAAACTACGAGCTCATTAGTGGGAGATCCAATCTGTACATCTAATCAGTGCGACACTTTACCTATATCTAGGTATCGATCTATATCTTTCTTTCTGGTGCATCATGCATCCTCGAGAAATATTGGTAACCCAATAAGGGAGGGACCGTAGCAAGTCTGTGCAGGATGGAGAAGTAGTCTATTGTACAGCGACCTGAATGTCTCCTGTACGTTAAACTGCATGTTCTCGTACGGTGGTCACCCAACATGATGTCTGTTGGTTGCCAGACAATCTGTACTGTCAAGGGCTCACTAGGTGAGGTTGATCCTCGAAAACTGAGGACCGTGCAGGCACACAGGCCACTGGTGTTGGTGCAGCAGCCTGGTCTTGCACACGGAAAACAGGTGGCAGAGTCACTGGAAGCCGCAGGCAGACTGGAGACTTCTGGGAGATCGCAGACAGGTAGAAGAGTTATTAAAACCTGCAAGCAGACAGGAGCCATCCTGGAAACTGCAGCCAGGTAGCAGGGTTACTAAAAGTCCCAGACAGACCGGAGATGTCCGGGAAACCACAGACAGTTAACAGAGTTACTGGAAGCCTCAGGTAGACCAGAGATGTCCTGGAGACAGCAGACAGGTAGCAGAGTTACTGGAAGCTGCAAGAAGACAGGAGAAATCCTGGAGACTGCAGACAGGTAGCAGAGTTACCAAAAGCCATAGACAGAAAGGAGATGTCCTGGAAACCACTGACAGGTAACAGAGTTACTGGAAGACGCAGGCACACCAGAGACGTCCGGAAGACCATAGAGGGGTAGCAGAGTTATTGGAAGCTGCAGGCAGACAGGAGAAATCCTGGAGACTGCAGACAGGTGGCAGAGTTACCGAAAGCAGTAGACAGAAGAGATGTCCTGAAATCCACTGACAATTAACAGAGTTACTGGAAGACGCAGACAGACCAGAGACATCTGGGAGATCACAGAGATGGAGCAGAGTTATTGGAAGCTGCAGGTAGACAGGAGAAATCCTGGAGACCGCAGACAGGTAGCAGAGTTAATGGAAGATGCAGGCAGACAGGAGAAATCCTGGAAACTGCAGACAGGTAGCAGTGTTACTGACAATCGCACACAGACAGGAGATGTATTAGAAAATGCAGATAGGTAGCGGAGTTACTGTAAGCCCCAGGCAGACAGGAGATGTACTGGAAACCACAGACAGGTAGCAGAGATAATGGAAGCCGCTGGCAGCCCGGAGACATCCGGGAGACTATGGATAGCAATTGTGCACAGACAAACTATGAGTTACTAGAAAGTAATACCAACACCCAGGTGTGTGTCTTGGGAGGCCTTATGGCTACATGCAAAGCCCAACATGGAGCACAAAAAAGTTTAGTGGACTGGTGTGTAGGGAGCAGAGATTAGACAAGGGAAAGGTGTGTAACAAGTACAAAGCAGAACAGGAGATCAAAGGTGGATATCGGTGATATTGGGGGTCATTGCCAGGTTCCTAGTGCCATTTACATCAGTAATTTACTCCTAGGCCTAAATATGAATGTTGGAAGTTACAGGCCTGAAGCCTGAGGCTGGAGTACCGAGTCTATGGTGCAGGGTCTCATCACTGCGGGCACATACTCAGCAGGGGTTACACAAACCATACTAGACCTGCAGGACCAGGCAGGGTTATATTTGGTGATTTATACTCCAACAGGTTTCCATGACAACAGACAACAGATGAGGGACGTGTTGTCATCCGAGTCTCTCAGTGGTGCAGCCTCAGGCTTTGGATCTGTAACTTCAAGTGTCCATTATTCCTACTTGAAGTCCTGATTTTGGCAGAACCCACCTGCGAGCCAAAAAAAACAAAGTCCAAGAGTGGACATTTTGGGGCTTAAATGTTCCAAATTTGACAACTGTGAATGTTATCTCAATCCACAAGTAAGATCTCAGTGGCTTCAGTTATCTCAGCCTGAGGTTTATGTGTGAGTTTCGACTGACCCAGCTGTAGTTATATATATATATGTATGTAGTTTATTTCTGGCTGGAATATAATATGTCTGCAGTTTGTTCACAGGGAGAGATTTCGGCTTGTCTCTCTCTTCAGCTCCAACACAAATCCACTCTGGTCAGCTTCCCCAGCTGACTGACTATGGTGAACACCTAGCCTGGTTATATTCAGAGCCAGCCAGGTGCAAATTATCAGAGCTGTAGAGCTAGGATTTAACTCTAGCCTTCCTGAAATTGCTAAATACCCTCCCCCTCTGCTCAAAGTTGAGGGCATTCTTAATTGTCTTACTTGAGCCAACCCATTATACCTCCTGGATTTTTTCTCTTGGACCTTGAGGAGGCGCCCTTTTACTTGTCCCTTTTCTTTGTTCCAATGATACAACAAATCATTATACCTTGAAATTCACCTTTTCCATCATGTGACTTTGTTCCCATAGCCGACTCCTGACGACATACTGGACTACTGGATGCTCCAGCTTTAGCCCATAAGTCCCAAAATAACGGAAAGTCACATTCAATAACAGCAACATGCAACAAGTCCTTGACCACTTCCACTTGGTGGGACACAGAACCACAGTCTGTACGTACATCAGCCTGGGCCATGGGATAGTTCTTGGCATCTCCATGGATACTCATTACCCCGGCCACCTTTCCAGGGATTAGCACATGCAAAAGTGTAGCCCTTACCAGGGTCACCAAGCTCTCTTGAGTCCAGAAGTCCCCTCACTTAGACATCGTTCACAGCTACCTGGCATTCCTGAGGCCCATTGCCAGGATGAGGAACAGCACTGCAAGCCGGGCTGGAGAAGTAGGAGTAGCGCAGGCCTGCCTTGCAGTCCATCTGCTCTGAGGTCAAGGGACAATTGGCTGATTTATAAACCAAGACTCGACACCTCCAACAGACAATGGTACGAAAAGTACCCTTTGAACCCAGCTCTGACCCCTCCTGGGTCTTTGGGCGCCCCTCAGACGTGGACTTGGGCCCCTTCTTTTGGGTCTGCCAGACATGTGACCTTAGGCTCCCTTGATAGTTCAGGGAGTTCTCCATGGCCAAGTATCTTTCCACGAGGCTCATTAGGTCATCCATATTCTGGGGATCTCCTTGGGCAAATCAGCTTTGCCTGGAATTTGGTAGTGAGTGGATAAATCGATCTACTACCACTCTTTCCACCATCTGTGCTGAAGAGCAGGTCTCGAGCTGCAGACATTTTTTAACTAGTTGAAAATGTCCGAACTCCTGGGACTGGGGAGGTTTGTCCCTTTGGTAGCGTCAGAGGTGTACCCAGTGTGCCCGGACTGCCAGGGTGACACCCAAACGCGCCATCTTGTTGTAATCCTTGGCATCCTGTAGATTATGGTTGTAGTATGCTTTTTGTGGTTCTCCAGTAAGATATGGAGCTAGAACCTGTGCCCATTGCTCTAGGGACAGTTTCTCTATGCCTGCCACCCTCCCAATTACAGTCAGGAAAGCCAGACATCGTCCTCCAGAGTTACATTCTGTAAGGCCTTCTGTTCCATTCGCTTTACCAGGTTACCTTCACTTTGACTGCCAGATAGTGCCATCTCCCAGAACCAGACAATTTCTGCCAGGTGAGGCATCTGCTGCTGCTGAACCTGCTGTAACTGCTGCTGCTGTAACTGCTGCTGCTGAACCTGCTATAACTGCTGCTGCTGAACCTGCTGTAACTGCTGCTGCTGCTGAACCTGCTGTAACTGCTGCATCTGAACCTGCTGCTGCTGAACCTGCTGTAACTGCTGCTGCTGAACCTGCTGTTACTGCTGCTGCTGCTGAACCTGCTGTAACTGCTGCTTTTGAAGCTGCTGTAACTGCTGCTGAACCTGCTGTAACTGCTGCTGCGGAACTTGCTGTAACTGCTGCTGCTGAACCTGCTGTAATTGCTGCTGCTGAACCTGTTGCTGCTGAAACTGCTGGACCAGGAGTTTGTTGGTCTCCTCTAGGGTCAGCTGCTGCTGCCATTGCAGATTGGCCTGGACCAGTTGATTAACAAGCCCCTCCGTGCTTTCAGTCTGTGTTCGCAATGCTGTAGCTGTCTTTGTCCAGGACATTCAGTCTTTACACTACAGTCACCTGTGCTCTCTGGGACTTCACACCCTGTGTGGTCTCTTCTCAGGGAGAGATTTCGGCTTGTCTCCCTCTTTCGCTCCAACACAAATCCACTCTGGTCAGCTTCCCCAGCTGACTGACTGAAGTGAACATCTAGCCTGGTTATATGCTGAGCCAGCTGGGTGCAAATAATCAGAGCCTGTAGAGCTAGGATTTAACCCTAGTCTACCTGGCTATATATACAGTATATATATTTATATATATACTTTTACATCCCATACAGATGTCAACTCTTAACTACGACAGACCATTTTAGATTACTGACAAGGACAGAATGTCGTACCAGACCCTGGCAATTTAACTGTACTGGGTCCCAGAAATTTCTAACAGCAGCCTTGCCATAGTTCAGCTGAACTTTGATGTGGTCATAAATCAACTGAGAGGAGCTCAAAAAGCAACACTTGAAAGAGTTACAAACTTCTCACAGAATGAGCTCACTGAGTGATTCTCAGAGAACTCATTCTCCAGTCATCAATGTGGAGGAAATAAAGGGCTTCTAATTGTCAAACGCGGCAAAACTTAGAATGAAAAATAACTGCAAAAATTATTTATAGCCCAAAATACATGCAATTAAGTAAAATAATATATATTCGGAGTCACCCAGCTTTTCCAGGAATTGAGAAAACTGGTAAATGACTGATTTTTCTTGTACTCTTCGGGGGTAATGCTCTTTCGGCCCTCCACTATAATTTGCTATCTCCTCGATATGACAAGCGGAGAAGAACGAGAACATTGCCGCTCTCGCCCCGCGTGCGCCCTCCTAGCCTGTACTTATCTGTGCCACGTCCTCATCTCACGCCGGCTCTCGAACAAAGCTTTCCGCTTCCTCGATCCCGGCCTGACGCAGCTGCGCTCCCAACAGTCATCTTTTCATGCCACGGCTCGTTTTTTTTTTTACGAGATGAGTCGCTTTTTAAATGACCGCATTCAGTTTTACAGTATCTTGTTCTGGGAAAAAAAAACAATTATGAAATCCTGAAAAAAAAATGCAATATCGCCATTGGGTTTTGTTATTATACAATGAGTAACGTCCAGTGGGCCCCGATGCAAATTTTGGACCTGGGTCCCCACCTGCACTTTGTCAGATGTTTGGGTCCATGTAACGTTCTAAACCTTATAATGACCTGCGTGTTCACCTCCCATGTAATAATCTCTCCCATCGTGGCCCCCATCCTTTAATAATATCTCTAATCCTAGGCCCCTTCCTGTTGTAATATCTCCTGACCTCGGTGTCTCACTATTATGATGTCTCACTATTATAATGTTTTTCATCCTGGGCCCGTTCCTTGTATAATGTCCCCCATTCAGCACCCCTTCTTGGTGCAATGCTCCCCATCCCGGGCCCCTTCCTGTTAGAATGTCCCTGTTCGCCCTTTCCTGGTATAACGTCCCCATCCTGTGCCCTTTCCTTGTACAATTCTCCCCATCCTGGACCCATTCCTGGTACAATGTTCCCCATCCTGGGCCCCTTCCTGGTATAATGTCCCCCTACGCCCCTTCCTGGTATATAGTCCCCATTCGGGGCCCCTTCCTTGTACAATTCTCATACTGGGCTCCTTCCTGGTACAATGTTCCCATCCTTGGCCCCTTCCTAATATAATGTCCCGCTTCACCCCTTCTTGATATAACATCCCCATCCTGGGCTCCTTCCTTGTATAATTCTCCCCATACTGGGCCCCTTCCTGGTACATTGTTCCACATCCTTGGGCCCCTTCCTTTTACAATGTTCCCCATCCTGTGCTCCTTCCTGGTATAATGTCCCTCTACGCCCCTTTCTGGTATTACATCCCCATCCTGGGCCCCTACCTAGTATAACATCCCTCTACGCCCCTTTCTTTTATAACATCCCCATCCTGGGCCCCTTCCTTGTATAATTCTCATACTGGGCTCCTTCCTGGTACAATGTTCCCATCCTTGGCCCCTTCCTAATATAATGTCCCGCTTCACCCCTTCTTGATATAACATCCCCATCCTGGGCTCCTTCCTTGTATAATTCTCCCCATACTGGGCCCCTTCCTGGTACATTGTTCCACATCCTTGGGCCCCTTCCTTTTACAATGTTCCCCATCCTGTGCTCCTTCCTGGTATAATGTCCCTCTACGCCCCTTTCTGGTATTACATCCCCATCCTGGGCCCCTACCTAGTATAACATCCCTCTACGCCCCTTTCTTTTATAACATCCCCATCCTGGGCCCCTTCCTTGTATAATTCTCATACTGGGCTCATTCCTGGTACAATGTTCCCATCCTGGGCCAACTTCCTAGTATATTGTCCCCCTTCGCCCCCACTTGGTATAACATCCCCATCCTGGGTCCTTTCCTTGCATAATTCTCCCCATACTGGGCTCCTTCCTGGAACAATGTTCCCATCCGGGGTCCCTTCCTAGTATAATGTCCCCATCCTTTGCGCCCTCCATGTATTATTGTCTTGGTATAACCTTCTGCTGCTCTTTTCCAAGACATTAAAAAAATGAACAATTTTTCTTACCTTTCCCCGTTCCTACGCAGCGTCCTCTTCTGTGGCTGAATTCATTGTGCCGGCACGGGCAGCGCATTACGTCACTGCCGCGCTCATGTCCAGGACGCCGACGTCACCTGTACACATTCATTTCTAATTGATTTTTACTGCATTTTTTGGGGGGGGGAAACAATGAATGACAAACAGCAATTCTGACATTTTGATTATTATTTTACTTATTTTTAATTAAAAAAATCAGTTTTTTAATATAATTTTTTGAATATTTAAAACTATTTTTAACCCCCTAGGGAACTTGATCATGTGATCTCATTTTACTAAAATATATTAATATCACAGTATATGGTGAAATTAAGGCTCTCCTATGAAACCAGCTCCCTACATGGCGTCACATGTCAGGAAGGGGTTAATTCCGGCTTATACAAGACTTACTAGAGGCTTATGGGGGAACTAAAGTGGATGATGGTGCATTACATAGATTTCAGTGGGAACTGTGTAATACTACATTCTGCCAGTGGTGGCGCTGCAGGAAATCAAGCACTTGCTTCCAGGCTCCACCCCTGATTACAGACGATCGCAATTATGATTGCACATTTATTATGAGTAGTTAACGCTATTTGCCTGTAGGGGGCGATAAAGAGTCACACGAATTCAATAATAACATAGAGGCCGAGAGCGACATTTACCCGGAGCCGAGAGCGACATTTCTCAGCTTTTCTCCCATCTCCTCTTATTGCCGGCTGGGACGTACTTGACATTTCAGATCGATGAACAAGTCGCAGAATGGCGGCTCCGCACTCATCAGGCTATTAGTACTGGAAGGTTAATGAGTTATTGTTTTTTCATGACATCTGAATAAATTGGCTCTAATATAAAGCACAACAGCAAAACTTAAAAAGAGGGACCCTATCACTGTACCCCTAACTGCAATTCCATAATCTCTGTGTTTGTCTGTATTATACTCCAGAGCTGCACTCACTATTCTGCTGG
>VIAB01023858.1:0-11245 GCA_009801035.1 Oophaga pumilio | reverse complement strand
GCTATTCATACAGTAGTTTGTGCTGGTCTCATGTCTTGAGTGCAGTCCATCAATGGCTCCCCTAGCAGCAAGGATGGGTAATGCACCCTATGCGGCCACCAATCATATGCTGCATCCAGGAGGACCCTATAGGTGTCGGAATCTGAAGCATTTTGGATGTTTGGACTGTTGTTAAAACCTAAAATAAAATCACTGCCAAATAGGCTCCAGGTCAGTCCTGGAAACCTTTTCTGGATTATCAGATGTTCTGGATTAAAGGAATTTCACTGTATAACTTGGCTGGCGCCCAATTACAAAGCTCCAGCACCTCCCTGGAGTCACCACGACCATCGCCAGAGACAGGAGCCATGTTTATGGCGTGATTTCTCCTCAGCACAGTGTGCCTCACTATAGCACTACGTCCCATAGGGAGAGTGTTTACACCGCAGGCGATTATCATGGCCGTGGCCGTAATGAGAGCGGTGTCTCTGCAGTCACAGCAGGACAGACATTTTCCTTTACATTAGGTAATGATATAGACAAGGTAAAGTGGCGGGAGCAGACAGCAGGACGCACCGCCACCGCTGATTGGCACATGCACGCTTCACACCAGCAATCCTGATAACAGCCTTTTCACATAGCGAGGAGTAAATCCTCTGACTGCTGGAATCTTCTGAGCCGGATCTTTTTTTTTTCTCCTGAAATACTCTGTGCTGCTGCGACACACTGTCTCTCTCAATATTCGATTCGTGATTTGCATCCCGCTGAGCCTTTTCTGGTATCCTTCCATTAAGATCACTTGTCACGCATCACCCGTGGCACCAAAATATCAGAACGCTCCTCTCCTGAAATACTCTGTGCTGCTGCGGCAAACCATTTCTTTCAATATTTCATTTGCAAATCTCCCATTACCTTCATCCAGCTCGCAAAGCTCACAGGCCGTTCTGTGTCCCCTCGTTGCGGGTCACCGATCCAGCAAAATATCAGAACGGTCGTTCGCTCCTTTCCTGAAATACTCTGTGCTGCTGCGGCACACCATTTCTTTCAATAGTTCACTTGTAAATCGCCTCCCATTACCCTCGCAGCTCTTCATGTGTTCGTCGTGGGTCACCGATCCCATAATATATCAGAACGCTCCTCTCCTGAAATACTCTGTGCTACTGTGGTTACTCCTTTCCTGAAATACTCTGTGCTGCTGAAGTTATCTTTTTTTTTTGCAGTCCAGTTTCACACGGACTGTTGGCGCCGGCCATTACAAATGTCCTCACACTAAGTGGACTAGTCACTCATTCCAGGTCACTGTCTAATAGAAAGTCAGCACCCTCCTCTCCTGAAATACTCTGTGCTGCTGTGGTTACTCCTTTCCTGAAATACTCTGTGCTGCTGAAGTTATCTTTTTTTTTTTGCAGCCCAGTTTCACACGGACTGTTGGCGCCGGACATTACAGATGTCCTCACTCTAAGTGAACTGGTCACTCGTTCCAGGTCACTGTCCAATAGAAAGTCAGCACCCTCCTCTCCTGAAATACTCAGTGCTGCTGTCAGATGCTATTTTTTTTTCGGACACCTGCTGTGTCCCTTGTCACATTCATCCCTTTCTTTCCTAACACAATCATATGACTCGAAAGGTCATCGACTCCTAGAAGATCCACAACGTGCCTCTCCTAAAATACTCTGTGCTGCTGGGAGACAGTACTTCTGTTCGCCTCCAGTGACGTAGCCCCTTGTCACATGCATTCCTCGCTTTACTGACATAATCATATGACTTGACAGGTCACCGCCTCTATCATGAGCTCTGTCTCGCCTCGCCTGAAATACTCTGTGCTGCAGAGATTTAGTAATTCTGTCTGTAAACTCCAATGACACAGCCCCAGTCACATGCATCCCTCGCTTTTCCGATATAATCATTTGACTCAACAGCTCATTGCCTACAACGAAATCCACACACTTCTCTTCTGAAACACTCAGTGCTTCTGAAAGACTATTTAATGCTGTCTGTGAACTCTCAGTCCCATATATTACCATCCTGTCATTATTAGGGTGCCCCTGCAATATGCACTGGCCTCCAACTAAGTCAGAGTCTTCTGAAACGTCATCACGCTCCTATCCTCAAATACTCTGTGCTTCTGGGAGATGTAATATAATTTTATTTGTGACCTCTTTGTCTCTATTTCCCCACTAGCATAACACAGCCCCTAATACATAAACTGTCCCCCCTTAATACCTCCCTCAGTGGGATATTTTTAGGGGATAAATTGCAAGAAAAAAAGCCCAAAGACGCATCTGTGAAGGTCAGGGCCACCCGAACGGATATACAACCCTTGAAGAGTACAACACGTGGACTTTCAAAGAGAAATGCATTGGTGATTGTACATTGGTGACTTTATCACTTATCTGCCTCACAAGTGACAAAAAAAATCCCCAAAAATTGCAACTTAATTTGAGGTGCAGTACCACTTTTAACCACTAATATCAGCATCTACTTTCCTCATACAGAACAATGAAACAGCGCCCCTAATGGAGCATGTGTGGAGGTCGAGACCAGCCAAACAGATGTAAAAGCATAGAAGAGCACAACGTATGGAAATGCATCAGTGACTTTATCATTTATTTACCTGATAAGTAAAAAAAAATTAAAAAAATTGCAAAAAAATTAATTTGCGGTGCAATACCACTTTTGACCACTAAAATCAGCAACTAAATTTCTGATACAGAACAATGAAATAGCGCCCCTAATGGAGCATGCGTGGCGGTCAGGGCCAGCCAATCAGATGTAAAAGCATAGGAGAGCACAACGTATGGAAATTTCAAACATAAATGCATCGATGAATTTATCATTTATCTGCCTGACAGATGGCAGTTTTCACCACTAAAATCAGCATCTATTTGCCTTATACAGAACAATGAAACAGCGGCCCTAAAGGCAAAATGTGGAGGTCAGGGCCACCCAAATGGATGTAAAAGCATAGGAAAGTGCAACGCATGGACATTTCAAACATGAATGCATCAGTGACTTTATCATTTATGTGCCTGACAATTGACAAATAAAATCCTCCCAAAAATGCAAAAAAATGAATTTGAGGTGCAGTACCACTTTTCACCATTAAAATCAGCAGGTACTTTCCTCATACAGAACAATGAAACAACGCCCCCAAAGGAGTATGTGTAGAGGTCAGGGCCAGGCAAACAGATGTAAAACCATAGCAGAGAGCAAAGTATGGCAATTTGAAACAGAAATGCATTGGTGACGTTATCATTTATTTGCCTAACGAATGAAAAAAAGAATCCCCCCAAAAAATTAAAAAAAATAATTTGAGGTGCAGTACCACCTCTCACCACTAAAATCAGGAATTACTTTCCTTATACAGAACAAAGAAACAGCGCCCCCAAAGGTGAAATGTTGAGGTCAGAGCCACTCAAATGGATGTGAAAGCATAGGAGAGAGCAACGCATGAACATTTCAAATAGAAATGCATCAGTGACTTTATCATTTATCTGCATGAGAAGTGACAAAAAAAATCCCCCCAAAAATGCAAAAAAATTAATTTGAGGTGGAGTACCACTTTTTACCACTAAAATCAACAAGTACTTTCCTCATACACAATAATGCAACAGCGCCCCCATATGAACCGTATCTATTTTTTTAATAGCTAACTCGTGTCATTATTTCATATAAAGAAGGTGTTTAAAAAAAAAAATAAACTTTGCATTTCACTCAAGATCACTTTCAAGGCTTTCTGTAGTTATTCACTTATGTTCTTTTCTTCTGCATTTCCATTTCAGTTAGCGCTTTTTACAGATAGAAAGTCAAGGATTCACATACAATTGATAGGATTCCCCTCTTGTACCTTACCAGGATGAGACTAGAGATAAGCGGCGCTATCACGCTGCTCTTAAGAGGCCTATGTATTTGCTTTTATTTTTTTTTCATCCCATCAATTCCAACACACCGGGAGTTTTTCAGGATTATCTGAGAAAAAGGAAAAAACGGAAATAAGAGCAGCGCAAAATATCTGAGATGGGATCATGAGGTGGAAATCATCTCGAGGTGGCCGATTTTGGAAATACCGCACTACCCTTGAATGCTGATATACCCGCCAGGTAATACTGATTTAATGGCATCAATATAATTGATCGATGGAGCCTCAGAAAGTGCAAATAAGAAGGAATTGATAAGGATCCTGGAGAACTTCAGCTATGGGGACAGATATACAGAATTCAACTTAGTCGTAAGGACCCAGATTATAGATGTGGTCAAAAGGGGGTATCCGGGGTTTAAGGGCCATTACAACTTCATCCCAATACCCAAGTGCAACCTGTGCATTGGCGGACATTACCCTATACTTCCTCTATCTACTGGATTTATAATATTTTCCATAATTACTTCTAGGCTGCTCTTTAGTTCCCAGAGCCGCTTAACTGGGTCCTGTCACTGCCATCTGCTCAACGGGGTCCAGGTACTGCCATTTACCCAACTGGGTCCTGTCACTGCCATCTGTTATGATTCAGTAACCGAGAAGGATAATAGGGAAATAGGCTAGGCAACTAGATACCCAGAGAGGTTGGTAACTTAGCGGATTGCAGACCCCTAAACTGACAACACAACTAGAATTAGCTGTGGGACATACCTACGATGCCCTAGATGCCTCAACACAGCCAAAGCATTAACTAAGCCTAAAGAGAGAAAGGGGAAAGCTAAACTGCCCCGGAGTAGAGCCCCAAAGGAATAGGTAGCCCCAAACATATAATGCCGGTGAGACAGAAGAGGCACAAAACACAGGCAGAAAATAGAGTAAGCAAATGCTGGGGCCCAAACTGTCTGGATAGAACAGGACAGGAAAGGATACTGTCTGCAATCCCGCAAAAAACCTAAGAAAAATTCCAACACGTCTGATATGCCAAAATACAGGATTGGCCCGGTGAAAGGCGCAAACCAATCTCTCGGCATGAATGTTAGAAGCAAACACCCAGAATATTATCCTCCTGACCATAACCTTTCCACTTGACCAAGTACTGGAGTCTCCATCTAGCCAGACGAGAATCCAATACCTTCTCTACTTCATACTTCAGATTGCCCTTAACCAATACAGGATCAGGGGGCGCAGCCATGGGAACTCCTGGCTCAACAAACCTTTTCAACAAAGATTTATGAAAGACGTTATGAATCTTGAACGTTCCTGGAAGAGCCAAACGGAAAGAAACAGGATTAAGGATTTCCAAAATCTTATAAGGTCCAATGAATCTTGGCTTACATTTTGGAGACGCAACCTTCATAGGAATATTTTTTGAGGACAACCAAACCATGTCATCTACTTTAAACCGGGGACCATCAGTCCTATGCCGGTTGGCAAACCGTTGGGCCTTCTCCTGAGAGTGAGACAACTTATCCACTACTTGATTCCAAATCTGCTGCATTCTCTCTACCATAGAATCAACCCCTGGACAGGCTGAAGCCTCCACCTTCCCTGAAGAAAACCAAGGATGAAACTCGAAGTTGCAGAAAAAAGGGAACATCAAAGTGGCAGAACTAGCCCTATTATTTAGAGCAAATTCAGCCAAGGGCAAAAAAGAGACCCAGTCATCTTGATCACAAAACATATCAAATAAGTTTCCAAAGTCTGGTTTGCTCTCTCAGTCTGCCCATTAGTCTGAGGGTGAAACGCAGAGGAGAAGGACAACTGAATTCCCAGTTTAGAACAGAAGGCTCTCCAAAATCTGGAAACAAACTGGACTCCTATGTCAGACACAATGTTCTCCGGAATGCCGTGCAAACAAACCACCTGCTGAAAAAGCAAAGGCACCAACTCGGAAGAGGATGGCAACTTCGGCAGTGGTACAAGATGGAAAATCTATCACAGATCACCCAGATAACAGTCATTCTCTGAGAAACAGGGAGGACGGAAATAAAATCCATTGAGATGTGGGTCCATGGCCTCCTGGGCACCGGCAGTGGCACTAGCAATCCACTAGAGAGAGAACAGGGTTTGGACCGAGAACAAGTCACACCGGACTGCACAAAATTCCTGACATCACGAGATAAAGCAGGCCACCAAAAGAACCGACTCACCAAATCTCTGGTACCAAAAATACCGGGATGACCAGCCAACGCGGAGCAATGAATTTCAGACATTACTTTCCTCCTCCATTGGTCGGGAACATACAATTTCCCCACAGGGCATCGTTCAGGTTTATCCTCCTGACATTCCTCCAGGGCAAGTCTCTAATTTGGTGAGATAGCGTTAAGAATCACACCCTCATTTAGAATGGTAGTAGGCTCAGTCACATCAAGAGAATCCGCGAAGAAACTCCTAGAGAGCACATCCGACCTTAATATTCTTAGTGCCCAGAAGAAAGGAGACCACAAAATTAAAACGCGTGAAAAACAAGGCCCACCTAGCCTGTCTAGGATTCAATCGCTTGGCTGATTCGAGATAGATGAAGTTCTTGTGGTCGGTGAGGACCACAACTTGATGTTTGGCTCCCTCCAACAAATGTCTCCACTCTTCAAACGCCCACTTCATAGCCAATAATTCCCGATTCCCCACATCATAATTACGTTCTGATGGGGAAAATTTTCGAGAAAAGATGGCACAAGGGTTAATCTTAGAGGTTACCGGATCTCTTTGAGACAAAACGGCTCCTGCACCAATCTCAGAAGCATCTATCTCCACCTGAAATGGGAGAGAAACATCAGGTTGCCGTAGAACAGGAGCAGAAGTGAATCTCCGCTTAAGCTCCTGAAAAGCCGAAACTGCCTCTGGAGACCAATTCACCACTAGGTACTCAAAATGCCCCTTAGGAGTATTAAATGCCGTCTTCCATTCATCCCCGTGCTTAATACGTATAAGATTATACACCCCCTAAGGTCAAGCTTGGTAAACAACTAGCACCTTTCACTCTGGAGAATAAATCTGAAATCAGGGGTAACGGATACTGATATTTAACAGTGATTTTATTAAGGAGACGATAGTCAATACATGGCCTCAATGAGCCATCCTTCTTGGCCACAAAGAAAAAGCCGGCAACTAAAGGTGAAGAGGACGGTCTGATATGGTCCTTCTCCAATGACTCTTTGATATAAGATCGCATAGCATTATGCTCAGGTACAGACAAATTGAAGAGCCGACCCTTGGGAAATTTACAACCGGGCACTAACTCGATCGCGCATTCATAACTCCTGTGGGGAGGCAAGGATGCAGACTTACTCTCACTAAACACATCAGAGAAATCAGCCAAATAGTCAGGGGCATCCTGAGACTGGGGAGAGGTAGAGAAAACAGGAGTGTCACTAAGAACACATTGACAACCCCAACTAACCACAGACACAGACTTCCAATCCAGAACAGTATAATGGGTCTGCAACCAAGGAAAACCCAGTACAATAATGTCATGTAAATTGTGTAACATCAAAAATTTACAATTCTCTTGGTGGTCCGGGGCTACCCGCGTTATCACCTGGGTCCAAAACTGGGGTTTATTCTCCGCCAAAGGGGTAGCATCAATACCCCTCAAAGGAATAGGAGTTCGCAGGAGTACCATGGGAAAACCACAACGTTTGGCAAAGTCAAAATCCATCAGGTTCAGGGCTGCTCCTGAATCAACAAAAGCCTTAGCAGAAAATGAAGATAAGGAGCAGATCAAAGTAACCATCAAAAGGAATTTAGGCTGTACATTGCCCAAAACAAATGAGTGAGTAAAACGTTTTTCCCGCTTAGGGCAGACGGAAATAGTATGAGAGGCGTCCCCCCAATAGAAGCACAAATTATTACGCCTTCTAAACTCTTGACGTTGAGCCGTAGAAACAACCCTATCACACTGCATGGGCTCAGAGGTTTGTTCGAAAGGCTACACCGCCTCTCACATAGTTTTGCGTTCACGTAAACATCTGTCAATTTGAATGGCTAATGACATAGAGTCGTTGAGACCAGAGGGGACAGGAAATCCCACCATAACATCTTTTACAGTCTCTGCCAGACCTTTCCAAAAAAGAGCCACTAAGGCATCATCGTTCCATTTAGTAAGGACTGGCCACTTTTGGAATTTCTGACAATATAACTCTGCAGCTTCCTGACCCTGGTTCAATGCCAATAAGGTTTTCTCAGCTTGATCAATAACATTAGGTTCATCATACAACCCCAGAGCCTGAAAGAACGCATACACATTAGCCAAAACAGGATCCTCAGGTGTCAGGGAAAAAGCCCAGTCCTGAGGGTCGCGCGCAACAGGTAGATGACAATTTTAACTTGCTGCACCAAGTTCCCCGAGGAATTAGGTTTCAAGGCAAAAAGCAATTTACAATTATTCTTAAAGTTCAAAAATTTAAACCAATCCTCAGAAAATAAATCAGGAATAGGGATCTTAGGTTCTACAGTAGACAACTGAGCGAGATAGGCAGAAATTCTCCGAACTTCAGCAGCAAGCTGCTCCACACAATCAGACAAATGCTTAGTCTCCATTAACGAATAAAAAATCCTCCTATGGCCCCCAGAGAAAAAGAGGAAAAAAATATATAAAAAATTCTGACAACTTTTTTTTTTTCTTTACTATTCTTTCCTTCTTGAAAGTACCCTAGAATCTACAGTGGGGCCAGTGACTCTGTTATGATTCGGTAACCGAGGAGGATAATAGGGAAATAGGCTAGGCAACCAGATACCCAGAGAGGTTGGTAACTTAGTGAATTGCAGACCCCACAACTGACAACACAGCTAGAATTAGCCGTGGGACGTACCTATGATGCCCTAGACGCCGCGACACAGCCAAAGAGTTAACTAAGCCAAAAGAGAGAAAGGGGAAAGCTAAACTGCCCTGGAGTAGAGCCCCAAAGGAATAAATAGCCCACAAACATATTTCGCCGGTGAGACAGATGAGGCACAAAACACAGGCAGAAAATAGAGCAAGCAAATGCTGGGGCCCAAACTGTCTGGATAGAACAGGACAGGAAAGGATACTGTCTGCAATCCCGCAAAACCCTAAGAAAAATTCCAACACGTCTGATATGCAAAAATACTGAGGCCACACGACCTCTCCCTCACTAAATCAGAACTCTGGTGTGAACTGGACACAAAACAACAGATACTGAAATAACGGGACTAGAAGTACAAAAAAGACTGACATAAGCTGTGGAAAATGAGAACAGAGTTCAGCACAGGTCCCAGCAGGGAACCCGGCTGAACTCACACCAGCAAGGCAGAAAACAGAGAAAAGCAAAAAGGGAACAAATGCCACAGATTAAAATTGACAAATAACTTATCTGAAAGATGCAGGGAGCAAGCAGACTTCTAAAAGGCTCAGGAAGAAAACCAAATCAAAGCAACAACTAAGGGAAGGCTGCTCACTTAAATCTCTCCAGTCTGTAACACCTGACCTCAATCATCCTCTTCAGGTGATTGACTTCGGTCAGCCAGTCCAGCTCCATTACCAGCAGCAACCACCAGAGGGAGCCCACCAAACTCAGAAGCCAGATCAAAAGTGTTCACAACAGCCATCTGCCCAACTGGTTCCTAGCACTGCAATCTACCCAACTGAGTCACAGCACTGTCATCTGCTCATTTGGGTTCTGTCACTGTCATCCGTTCATCTGGGTTCTGTCACTGCCATCCGTTCAACTGGGTCCTGGCACTGTCATCTGCCAAACTGGGTCCGAGCACTGCCATCTGCTCAACTGGGTCCTGTCACTGCATTTCGCTGAACTAGGTCCTGGCATTGCCATCTGCTCAACTGGGTCCTGGCACTGCCATCCGTTCAACTGGGTCCTGGCACTGCCATCTGTTCAACAGGGTCCTGGCACTGCCATCCATTCAACTGGGTCCAGGCACTGCCATCCGCTAAACTGGGTCCTGGCACTGCCATCTGTCCAACTGGGTTCTGGCACTGCAATCTGCCCAACTGGGTCCTGGCACCATCTTTTGCTCAACTGGGTCCTGGCACTGCCATCCGCTAAACTGGATCCTGGCTCTGCCATCTGCCCAACTGGGTTCTGGCACTGCAATCTGCCCAACTGGGTCCTGGCACCATCATTTGCTCAACTGGGTCCTGGCACTGCCATCTGCCTAACTGGGTCCTGGCACTGCCATCTGGTCAACTGGGTCCTGGCACTGCCATCTGCCCAACTGGGTCCTGGCACTGTCATCCTTTGGTCCATGAAAATGGCAAAAATTGGAGCTGGAGAGGCACCTGGGAGCTAAGGGGTTAAGCAAATAGATGGACATCATCTTGGGTCTGAATTTTAAGGGTCTGATCTGGTTTGCAATTTCATTTAAGGGTTCTGTTCAGGAGTCTGAAATAGTACAGGGGCCGCCTGAAAGTCTCCGGCTATCATGAGAAATCGTTATAGTGGTCTGGGTCGAAAGGAGAAGAAAAGGAAACACAATGTCAGCAATTGGAGAAGTCATCATCTGTGGGTCACAGGAATTATAGAAGGGCTGTCACATCTCTTGAAGTGTCTGCAATGGAAAACTCTTGCATTACCCATGAGATTACAATTCAGGAGGATCTTTAATTCAAACCATGAGTTGTCTTGTTCCTTAGGTCTTCCTCCTGGAAAAGTATGGATCAAACCTATGGAAGCTATCAGTCACTGTCCTAGTGACGTTGGTGGTCCAGTTTTGGATTGTATTATGTCTTGGTGGGTAATCTGATCAGGTTTTACTTATCTATATATATATAAAAAATGAGTGTATGTGTGTGTCAATAACTAAGCATCTTTCATTTCCCCAGAGCTGTTTAAAAGTTGAAAGCTGAGCTGTGATTGGTTGCTATGAGCAACAGTTTTCCTTGTAGACAGTTGTGGTAAGTGAGGCCTATTATTCTTATCATTTCTATGGTGTTATTGTCCTTCAGTAAAGCTGGAAATGACACAATTTATTACCGTGCCGACACAGACCACCCTCTGACACAGACTGCAGGGGGAGCCCAGAATCAGGAGCTTCTCTTTGTCTGGCATGAAGCATCTCATTAACTTAAAAATTCAAACATAGTTTAAAAAAAAGGACACAAGACGGATTTCTCCAAAACAGGCATCATTTTAATTGGTGTAACAGTGCCAACCTGACAATGCCTGGTTCGCATTAAATTTATTTATACAGCTACAACTAATGCCACTCTAAATTAGTCCTTCTTTACAATTTCTGACTAAATGGTATTAAACTCAGGGGGCGGAGCACTGAAATACTCTGTGCTGCGGGGGACACTGTGTCTCCACCGTGTACCCATGGGAGGGAACATGGAGATGACATACAGGTACATACTATATACAGGGGAGATGACAT
>VIAB01023856.1:0-11892 GCA_009801035.1 Oophaga pumilio | reverse complement strand
TTGAGTGAGGAAAAGAAGGGCTCAATTATGGCTTTACTAGCAGAAGGATGCAGTGAGCGTCATGTTGCCTCCTTCCTTAAAATTTCTAAGACGGCAGTCCATTACAACAAGGTCAAGCAGCAGACAACAAAGCTACAGACCGGCAGAGGGTGAAAACGACCCTTCACTGACCGGGATGACCATCTTCTTATTCGAATGTCACTCAGCAACGGCAGGATGACATCAAGTGACCTACAAAAGGCATGGCAAATGGCAGCTGGGGTGAAGTGCACGGCAAGAACAGTTCGTAACAGGCTTCTAGAGGCAGGGCTCAAGTCATGTAAAGCTAGAAAATAGCCTTTCATCAATAATAAGCAAAGGAGAGCCAGGCTAAAGTTTGCCAAAGACCATAAGGATTGGACCATAGAGAACTGGAGTAAGGTAATCTTCTCTGATGAGTCTAATTTTCAGCTTTGCCCAACACCTGGTCGTCTAATGGTTAGACCTGGAGAGGTGTACAAGCCACAGTGTCTTGCACCCACTGTGAAATTTGGTGGAGGATTGGTGATGATCTGAGGATGCTTTAGCATGGCTGGAATTGGGCAAGTTAATCTTTGCGAAGGATGTATGAATCAAGCTGCACACAGTGAGCATCATGTTGCTTCCATCCTTAAAATTTCTAATACGGCAATCCATTACAACAAGGTCAAGCAGCAGACATTGGGGACAACAATGCTACAAACCAGCAGAGGGCGAAAATGACTGTCCACTGACCGGGGTTACCGTCATCTTATTCGAATGTCACTCAGCAACCACAGGATGACATCAAGTGAAGAACGTATGAATCAAGCCGCATACAAAGTTATCCTGGAAAAACAGTCGATTCCTTCTACTCAGGCAATGTTCCCCAACTCTGAGGTCTGTTTTTTCCAGCAGGACAATGCGCCATGCCACACAGGTAGGTCAACCAATGTGTGGATGAAGGACCACCACATCAAATCCCTGTCATGGCTAGCCCAATCTCCAGACCTGAAACCCATTGAAAACCTCTGGAATGTAATCAAGAGGAAGATGGATAGTCACAATCCATCAAATAAAGAACTGCTTAAATTTTTGTACCAGGAGTGGCATAAGGTCACCCAAAAGCAGTGTGAATGACTGGTGGCAAGCATGCCAAGACGCATGAAAGCTGTGATTAAAAATCATGGTTATTCCACAAAATATTGATTTCTGAACTCTTCCCTAGTTAAAACATTAGTATTGCTGTTTCTAGATGATTATGAACTTGTTTCTTAGCATTATTTGAGGACTGCAAGCGCTGCATTTTTTTGCTATTTTGACCATTTCTCATTTTCTGAAAGTAAATAAAAAATGTATTGCTAGGAAATTCGGAGACATGTGTCAGTAGTTTATAGAATAAAAGAGCAATTTACATTTTACTCAAAAATATACCTATAAAGAGAAGAATCAGACAAACTGAAATATTTGCAGTGGTCTCTTAATTTTTGCCTATATATTGTGATGCAGTGACCCATGCTGCAGCTAGGGGGCGCTGTGTGTTCTCCTCAGGATACGCATGGAGGCGTAACTGGGTTGGTGAAACAGTGTCCTACATGATTGTAAATCGCCGGTATGTGTCGCAGAAGTCCTCTGCGCTGTAAGCTAGTAATGTTCTGGGACTTGCAGTTCCACAAGAGTTTTGTTTAGTTTACTAGGGAGGCTTACAGGGTTAGTTGGAGAGCTGGGTGGGACTGACTAACCACACATATACAGCCCACCTATGGGGGTGGCTACGGTGATATAATGTGACCAGGGTGTGTCACATGGGAGAGTGTATGGACCTGATTGGTCCATGTGTAAGGTCCTGGAAGGCCTATGTGTTGGATGGTATGCTACCTTCCTGAAGAGCACATGGTAAGGCTTTGGACCTGAAATGTAAAGGGAGGATGGGACTGTAGTCGTGACCCGAAATACTGAAACATCTATGTCCAGTTCTTCCCCTACAGAAGACTGTATTCTTCTCTTTAGCGTACCTGCATCTCCAAATCCAGTTCCCCCCGGGCACTTCCCAGGCGACGACGGTCCCTCTTTCAGGCGACCCCCAGTAATGGAGACACAGTCCAGGATAACTTGAACATTCTTTTTATGTCATGCCGCTCTCACCGCATTCCTTCGGCGCCGTGGCTCAGCGCTCGACGTCATCACCTCCGGTATCGCAACAGGTCCCGCGCTTGACTCTGTGGCTGTTTACTCGACTCCAGGTCCTTGTCCAGCGCGCATGCGCTTCCTCCTGAGCCTGACTACAGCCGCTCCATTTCTGACGTCTCTATGGTCCTGGAGTACCTGACCCGGCAGTTCCAGCACACTTGCCCTATATCAGGCGGCCTCTTCCTGTATGCAGCGCCTGATTATTGTTGTGCTTCCTAGCTAGACCTGCTTGGTCCCTGCTTGGCTGCTCTCTGTACTCAGGTCCCCTGCCTCGCCTTGTGTCCAGACGTTGCATCCCAGCGCGCGCTCTGTCTTGCCTTGTGTTCAGACGTGCTTCCCAGCGCGCGCTCTGCCTTGCTTGGTACCCATGCGTGCATCCCCACATGCGCCCTGTTTTGCCTCTCACCCAAACGTGCTTCTTGGTGCACGCTATATGCACTCCTGTCTCCTGGGTGCCCCCGTGTACGCACCCTGCACTATCCTGTACCCTGCGTTCCCCCGTGTACACGCCTTGCACTATCCTGTACTCTGCGTGTTCCCGTGTCCTCGCTTTGCACACTTCAGAATCTTGCGTACTCCCGCCTTCACTTTGCTAACACGGTCTTTCCCGTCTTCTGTGAGCCGGCCACCTGGTTCCAGCAGTTGTGGTACTTTACCCCCTTGGGTCTGCCCCTGACGCTCCCTGTATAGGGGCTGGTTCTCACTAGGTCAGGTCGCCCGGGGTGGGTTGGTATCGCAACCTAGAGGGTCCACTCCAGGAATCGTTACACTTTACAGAACACTTCACACGTTACATCCACAGTTGGCACATCAGGGGTTTCACTTGTTTCCTTATCTTTCCCTGCTTTGCAGTACACGCCAGGACCGAACCGTCTTAGACTGCTCCCCAGTTCCTTCCTGGCCTGACCTCGCCATGATGACAATATCTTCTCCCTGTTTTGCCCCAGGCTCGAAATCATCAGTCACCAGGTTTGGTTGCCTCTGGTAAAGCATCCGGCCCATCTGTACCAATCTCGTCGAAGCTCCAACTTCCTTCATTTCCTCAGTCCAACCGACTCCTGCCCTAAAAGCATCTGCCCAGGCGATAAGTCACCACATCTTTCCTTTCCTGTACTGGCCCACTGCTATGACACACAGTGACTGTGGGTAACGTGGGCTGCAGCACTTTAACGTTACGTGGCTGCTGAGCTGTCCGGGCCCATAGCCCATGTGGACACTTGATCAACCTGGCCCCGTCTGACCTAACTTCCTAGAAACTTCTTTCTTACTACCCGGCAGCCCCTCCTACACTTAACCCTCTATAGACATCCTATCAACTATACCTAACAGTGCACACTAGTATGCCCCAATCTAGTGGCCCATAAAGTAACTACATCTACCCTTATATATAGGAACTATATATTAAATTGCCCTCCTCTAATGTCCCCAAAAGGATGCACTTTACTTACCCTAAACTGTACATGAACATCAATCACATTCTATTATACAATATTATACTAAAAGAACACAAAACAATATAATACAGTTCTCTACAGAATGGTAACACATATATAAATGTGGCAGTACCATAAAATATGAGCGATAATACATATTTCTATGTAGCAGTACTGCAAGCATTTATCATAGACATTATCAACATTGCTGTGATTGCTGTGGATTGGCGGGTCCACGAAAATTTCGCCAGGACAGCTTGCTGTGGCTCAGCGGGGCCACGAAGATTTCAAGCGTCTAGCTGTAACTTGGCGGGGTTACGAAGTTTGCTGTGGATCGGCAGGTCCACGAAGACCACAAGCGTTTTGCTGTAACTCAGCGGGGTTACAAAGTTTCTTGTGACGTCTGGAGGTTTGCAGAGCCGTCTGATGATCCGCAGAGCCTCTTGGAGCTGTACAGAGCTTTGCAGAGCATTGTGGAGCCATGCAGAATCGTGCAAAGCGGTGTAGAGCTGTGCAGAGCAGGGTGGAGCCTCGCTGTACAGAACCGTGCAGAGCCTTGCAGGGTCAGACAGAGCCTGGAAGAGTGGTGCGGAGCCATGCAGAACCGTGCAGGTGTAAAGGTTCGATGCAGTAGACAGTAGGAGATGGAGAAGGGGTTAACAGGAGTTTACTTAGGAAATTACGGGACACAAATGCAAAGAAACCTCCACGCAGGGAGGTGATTTAGCAAATAGGAAACTTCGCAACAATAAGTGAAACAATAAGTGGAAAAGTTAAGGTAAAGACTTATCGATTGGAGTTCCTTTTGGGGAGCGGTTGGAACAGCTCCCGACGGCGTCGCAGTTCGTGAACAAAGTCTCTGGCTCTGCTGTGTAGAAACGAGATGCACTGTCTCCTGACCGTGCCAAAGTATCCGGATCCGGATTGATTTTGAGTTAGTTGCTTTTGGGTCCGTTGAAGCGTGGGTACAGTTCCATTTGCTGGCTTCTCTAGGAGTCAGCGGTATACCGGGGGCACAACACTGTGCAGGCCGCAGGGGTGACGAGGCCTCGCATGGTGTCACAAAGTTCAGGAAACAAAGGTACGTCTGCTGCACTACCCGTTATGGGTCTGGATCGTGGAGGGACACTCGGTAAAGGGGTTGGGAGTTGGAAAGTCTGTAAAGGGTTGGCGTCAGTGGCTGTAGTTGAGGAGATGGAGTCAACCTTCTTCCTGCTGTGTAGTCGCCTTCCCCCAAGTCTCTCCCTTTCCCGCGCTCAACCCCTTTTATAGCAACAAAAAATCCCAAATGCATGAATATAAACATGCCTGTGTGATGCATACAATGATGCCACACCCAAGCTTTTTACGCTAGCTCCTGGGTAACTAGAGAAACAAGAGAAAGCATGGAGCAAACAGCGTTTCAAAGAGATAAAAATACAATTTTATTAACAATAATAGAACAAATATAAATCATCAATACCAATGACAAATGCAAGTGAAATTCACCTCCCCCAAACACAATACCAATGCCGCAAGTGATATATAAAATATTACAAAGTAGAAGCTAGCGGATCCAGACGGATGTCTTCAGGAAACCGACATCTGTCAATTCTTTACTACACGCATCTTCTGCCCATGATCCATCCACCATTAGGGCCGTCCCGGTCGGACAATTCCTTAGGATGCGACAAATCTGCTCCACGGACTCCAGGTTTTAGACACAAGCCTCGGACCTGAAGGAGCGTTTTTATACACGCGGCTATAGCCGCAGAGGCGTTAAACAAGGATACGACCGTGCAAGAAAAACTCCACGCTGCCAGTTACTAAACAGTACCAAACAACATAATATGTCAGTGCGTTTTGATGGACCAATATGTTTCATCTCAACGTACAATCATGTATGGCACGACATGCGTGCCATTCTTAAAAAACATTGGCCCATATTGGAAAGTGACCCCACCCTGAGAGCGGCCGTAGGTGACTTTCCCCTGATGACCTCCAGGAGGTCTAAGAATCTTTCTGACTTCCTGGTAAAAAGTCATTATGTCCCGACTCCTAGTAATCCATTTAATGCTGGGGAACCTCGGGTTGGCTCTTTCTCGTGTGGACACTGCTTGGCGTGCGCCAATGTCTTGCACTGCTCCACCTTTACCTCTGCTGACGGTTTGAAAGAATTTTCCATCAAACAACGGATATCCTGTGGGACATCTAACGTAATCTATTATGCTACGTGTCCATGCCCCAGGATATATGTTGGCCTTACCACCAGAGAACTGAGGATACGTGGACGAGAGCATGTGCGCGACATTGGCGCAACCAAGTCTGTGTCGGACCCTGTGGATCTAAAGACTGTTCCTCGCCATTTCCGACTACATCATAATTGTGACGCTAGATTATTCAAGGTCAGAGGTATCGATGCACTCCACCTCGGTATTAGGGGAGGAAATAATAAGAAACTCCTCGCACAAATGGAGACGAGGTGGATTGTGCTTCATGACACCATGACACCAAAGGGCCTTAACGAATCCCTAACCTTTGCTCCATTTTTGTAGCCCTCATCGTTCCTCATCTCTTCTGCTGACTACCTCATATTTAATATGACTATCCCTCCCCTCCTTACCTCATTTTTTACCTCCCCTCTTTTTCGTCATCAGGGAATGTTGTGTTTTTTGTTTTTAAATGTTTTTAACCATTCTTTTTTCTTCATTTATACTTTTCTTTTTACCAGTGATCATGGATATGTGGGCTCGACCTTTATTTGGCCTTCTGGGGTGACATACATGTTTATCAACATTTTAGGAACCGCTATTTATATATGGATGGAAAGCACTAAAGGCTATAATGGATTCCCTTCGCAGACCACTATCTTTAAGCTCTATGTACAACATGCTCTGAGCTATACCTACAAGAGGATTGATTCATCCATCCGAGATAAAGCATCATTGAATACTGGATGTTATTATGAAACATGTATCAATGCTTTTTGTACTATACTGTGTGGTGGTTCTGTTAATGTGTCATACTACTCTTATCCACAAATAGCCTATACATCTACTTAAGATTATCTAACTTTTCCTTCCTTCTGCTGGTTTACCCTTCTCTTTGCCATAGTTATTTTCCTGTCTCCCCTCCCTCCTTATCTGTCCTCCTGTGTAGCGATCGCTGTGCGCATCGCCCTGTGCGCCCCCTATGCCTGAACGATGCGTGGACGTCTTCATGACGCCCCTGCTTTGTCTCGGTCTGCGTGGTGCCCAGGGCGCATGCGCCGCAGTAGTGATCGCTCCACAGCTATCATTAGCCTGGCCTTTACACACGTGCATTGCACGTATATGAAATCCAGTCAGAAGGACCTGCCATTTCTTTGAGCACATGCTCCGCCTTTCTGTCTTTCCACACATCTTGATTATCCCCTGAGGAAGTGACACCTTGTGGTCACGAAACGCGTGTCACTTGCCGCTAGCTTCTATAAGGGGGAGGTGAATTTCACTTGCATTTGTCATTAGTATTGATGATTTATATTTGTACTATTATTGTTAATAAAATTGTATTTTTATCTCTATGAAACGCTGTTTGCTCCATGCTTTCTCTTGTTTCTCAACCCCTTTTATGTTGCCCCCGCCCTCTGTGGTCGGGTACTCAGGCTTTCCCCACCCAGACAAGTCGTCCCCCTGCAACAGTGATGACGGCCCCGATAGTTCCGGCCCCAGAGTGTTTCTCGTACCGGCAACACTGCTCTTGTTCATCTCCTTACACTCCCCCTTTCCTTTCACTCACCATTCCACAGGCGAGGCATCCTGGAATATATCATGTCTGTGTGGATCTTTCTCAGCAACCTGCAGCCAGATAAATTGATCTTGATTGTACCCGGTTGTCCGTTCGGAGCGTCGCATATTGGAAGGAGCAATGGAGTCCTCGAGTGTAGTTGTATCTGGGTCTTCAGATGTTGGAGGAGTTAGGTCCGTGGCCGCCGTAATATGTCCTTCTGAGGTTCCAGGATTCTGATTCTCAGACACGTTCTCAAACTGTTGTTCCAGATCTTCTTCCTCTTCATCTTCCTCGGGAGGAGCCTCCTCAGGGACTTCAGGCGTTTCTTCTTCTTCTGATAAGGGGTCCTCAGAGCAGCATGATCGAAGCATACTTCGATGCACTACCCGCGTGGGGGCATCCCTCTCTCCTTCCAGTTGGATCTCATATACCGGTCCTTTTACGCCAACCCGACGCTTCACTCGGTATGGCCGACTCTCCCATCGATTTTCTAGTTTGTCTCGTGAACATTTTTCTCTTACCAACACTCTGTCCCCAACCCCAAGATCTGTCCCTCGCAGAGGACGTTTCTCAGGCTGCCCCAGCTTTTGGAGTCGAGTCTTCGCCAGACGATGCAGGGTCTGCAGACGATGACAATGTTCTCGTACCCAGGTAGAAACCTCCGTCCGTGGGTAGTCGTCTCCTGGGTCCAATTCCAGCTTGATGACTTGTTTTCCTTCGCGGCCAAACAACACAGAGTAGGGCGTGAACCCAGTGGTCTGGTGCACCCGATTGGTGTAGATCCATACCAGTTTCGACACATACTCAGGCCACCAGGCCTTCCGATCTTCCTCCAAGATTCTCAGCATCTGTATGAGGGTACAGTTAAATCGTTCACAGGCCCCATTTCCTTACGGTGTGAGAACGGTCAAACTGATAGATCTGTTGTAGTTCATCCATGACTCTTCCTAGGATACAGGATTCCTGATCAGAGTGGATCCGTTGCGGACATCCATAGACCTGAATGAAGTTTTTACAGATGGCATGGGCAGCCGACTCCACAGTTTGATAACGAGTAGGTGTAAGTACAGCACACTTCGAGAAATGATCAATCATCACTAGACAGTGGTCATATCCCTGGTGCGCCGGTCCGATGGTCAAGTAGTCGACGGTCAGTAGTTCTAGTGGTGCACTGCTGACATCATGATGGTCTGTGTCGGGGCCCGTTGTTCTGGAGATTTGGTCAATTCGCAAGCCTGGCAGAGTTTACAGGCCTCTTCAACCGATGTTCTTAACCGAGTATGGTAGACAAAACGCTGTAGCCATTGGAAGATTTTCTCAGCACTGAAGTGCGCTCCTTTTTCATGAGCCTCAGCCGCGATTTTAGATAACACCGTCTCTGGGATCACTACCTGCCAAGAGGCCCCCAGTACTTTCTATAGCTGGACCTTTCGATACAACAGCCCATTTCGCTTCTGGAGTTGCTCCCACTGTCAAAGTATTTTCAGCGCTTCAGGGGTAAAAGTGCTTCTTTGTTCTTGTCTGGGTAACTGTTTCGCAGTCACCCATTGGTGGAACAGAGCGAGTTCACCGTCCTCCTGTTGTAAGCGGATCCACTCATCCCTAGACCTTCCCAAAACTCCTTCACATGGGCGGGTCCAAATTTGTTCCAGCGTAGCTGCTGCCGTCCCAGCAGTCTTCCAAAATCGGGGAACTTCCTCATCCTCTAGCATCTCATCCTTACTTTTCACAGGGGTTGCGTGTCTTGCTCTGGACAAGGCGTCGGCATGGCTGTTTTCAGCCCCCCTCCTGTAGGCAATCTTACACTGAAACTTCGCCATCCGGGCTACCCAATGCTGTTCGAGGGCCCTTTACTTCGCGTTCTCCAGATGCGCTAACAGATTATTATCGGTGCGCACTAGCACTTCTGAGCCAGACAGATATTCTGCTAACCGCTCCGTCATAGCCCACACCAACGCCAGCAACTCCAGCTTGAAGGAACTGTAGTTGTCCGAGTTGCGTTCGGAATCATGAAAGGACCGACTAGCGTAAGCGATCACCCTCTCTTTCCCATCCTGCACCTGTGACAACACGGCACAGAAAAATCTGCATAGGCCAGCATCTGGGCTTCAGTCAGCGCTTTCTTCAAGTCCCGAAAAGCTTTTTCCTGTTTTTCCTCCCAGTGGATGGGCCGACCTCTTGCGTTCGGGGGTACCCCTTTTAAAAGCTCTAGCAGGGGCTGCACCACACGGGCAAATTTATTCACAAAGCGACGGTATTACCCCGTCAATCCCAGGAATGCCCGGACATCTTTTATGGACTCAGGGGTTGGCCAGTCCTGAATCACCCTGATCTTCTCCCGGGATGGTTCTGCTGAGACGACATGACTAAGATACTCAATCTGCGTTCGCAACAAATGGCACTTCTGGGGTTTTACCTTTAGTCCGTACTTCTGCAGGTGGCTCAGCACTTGCTCCAGTCTCTGCAGGTGATCTTCAAACGAGGAAGCATACACTATGGTGTTGTCTAAGTATATGAGCGTAGCCTCGAAGTTCAGGTCTCCTAAGCACCTCTCTATCAGTCGCTGAAACATCCCGGAGCGTTGGCCAGGCCGAAGGGCATCCTGTTGAATTCAAAGAGTCCAATTGGTAGAATAAAAGCCGTCTTGGCCCGGTCTTTCTCTGACATGGGCATTTGCCTGTATCTGCTAGCGAGATCCAACATCGAGAAAAATTTGGCCTTCCCAAAGCGGACAGGGACACTTCAGTCCGAGGCAGAGGGTATGAGTCCCGCACGGTTGTTACGCCGGACACAGTGGGAACTGAGAGTGGACCCACTGGACCATGATACCCAAACTCCCCCCAACGAGTGTACCAGATTAGACCGACTCCTATACAGGGATCGTTAGGGAGCAAGCTCAGGGGCCTCTAGTACCATGGATGCCAGGACCAGGGGTCGGCTCAGGGGTAGCGCACAGATGGAGACGGGACTGGGAAATAGGAAGGAAGAGAGTGGCATGGAACGGAAGCAGGAGACATATGGAGGAGGTAAACCACAAGAGGATAAGGGTAAAGGGCAGTGGGAGACAAAGGTGGAGATGATATGCAGGCTTGAGGGGAGACAGAGATGGAGAAAGAAGGCGGGCACCAGGAGGATGCAGGGCAGAGGCGGAAGGTGGAGATGGTATGCAGGTTTGAGGGGAGACAGAAGTGAAGAAGGAAGGCGGGCACCAGGAGGACGCAGGGCAGAGGCAGACAATGAAAGAGAGAGAGACAAAGGGTTAATTATGCCAGTGATGCAGGACACCAGCAAGCAAGATGGGCCTGGAAACAGGAGAACACAACTCAACGATCAGGTGCGAGATAAGGGAGCAGAGTGTGCGCACGCTCGGCCCCTAAGGCACATATGGGAAGTGACGGGGAGCGGCCAGCCGCAGGAAGGGAGCGCGCCGACGTGCTCGAGCTGAAGTGCGCCAGGAGGCCATCCAGGAGGAAGCCTGCAACAGCCTGGTAGCGGCGGTAGAAGAGGAGGAAGGAGCGGGGAGCATGGCGCCGGCGACGACAGCCCCGGGGCCAGCGGTGGCAACAACGGTGCAGGCGTTCAGTTTGCGATAGTCTATACAGAACCTCAATGTTCCATTTTTCTTCCTTACTAGCACGATGGGGGCTGCCCACGGACTTTGGCTCTCCCTGATGACATCTACCTGCAGCATCTGACCGATCATCTCTCGCACTTCCTGATATAACTGCGGGGGAATTTGCCGGTAACGTTCTCTGATCGGTGCTGTGTTCCCTGTTGGGATTTTGTGAGCAATTGCCGTGGTACAGCCAAAAATGTCCTCATGACTTGTAAGCACAGACCGGTATTTCCCCAACACTGCGTCCACTTGTTGCACCTGGGCAGGTGTTATGATTTGGTAGCTGAAGAGGACAGTAACAAAAATAGCCAAGGCAGCCAGACACCCAGAGAGGTTGGGAACTAATGGATTGCTGACCCCTAAGCTAACCGCACAACTAGAAGCAGCCGTGGGACGTACCTACGATGACCTAGACGCCTTGTCACAGCCGGAGAGTTAGCTAAGCCTAAAGATAGAAAAGGGAAAGCTAACTGCCCCAGAGTAGCACCCCAAAGGAATAGTTAGCCCCCACACAAAAATTGGCAGTGAGACAAGATGAAATACACACGCAGACAGAAAATAGAGTAAGCAAACGCTGGGGCCCAAAATTATCTAGATTGGACAGGACAGGAAAGAATACTGTCTGCAATCCAGCAAAACCCTAGGAAAAATTACAACACTTCAGATTCCAAAAATACTTAGACCACACGATCTTTCCCCGCTAGATAAGAACTCTGGTGTGAACAGGTAGCTACCCAACAGCCACTGAAATAACAGGGACTGAACAAATAAACCGAGATAAATGAGAAACAGAGACCAGCGCAGGCCCCGCACCCGGCTGACCTCACTCCCAAAGGGCAGAAAAACAAAGGAAAACAAAACCACGGAAACAAGCAGAAAATAACTTATCTGAAAGTTGCAGGAGACAGC
>VIAB01023855.1:0-11167 GCA_009801035.1 Oophaga pumilio | reverse complement strand
CCGTTAAAAGGCGTATCGGCGGTCGTTAAGGGGTTAAAAAACATACAAGAAGGAAAATAAACAAAACCCCTGCTATAACCAAATAAGTAAAAAGCAAAAGTGCATTTAAATAACACAAGGTTCTTAGTAATACTGCTTTTGATCAAAAATAGTATGAAAGCCATCTCACCGTCGTCAAGGTGACCCTGATTGAGACGGTCCTACACTGTCTAATATTAAAAACCTAACCATGTGTCAAAGTCGATTTCAGTGTGTGAATAAGGGCAGACAAAAGGACAAGTTCTGACCTAACGACACCAGTCTGGGGAGGCTTTTAAATGTAATTTACAGCTCAAGAGGGTTACTCACTGCAGCAAAACAAACCTACTTCTCATCCCACATAACATACCTGTCTCACAATCCTAAACAGTTACTCAGTATTTTCAATTCTCTCCTCTGTCTACCCACTAACCCTCCCTCTTCTCTCATCTCAGCTGAAGACTTTGTCTCACAATTGTAAATTTGACACAATAACGTCCCACCTCATTACAAACTTTACCACAGTCTTCATCCCAAGCCTAACCCACCTCTTCAACCTGTCACTAACAACTGGTGTCTTCTCTCCTCATTGAAATATACGTCGATCACGCCCATCCTCATAAAGCCCACCCCTTACCCGTCCTCTTTTTCTAGCTATGGTCCCATCCCATTTCTCCCCTATGCATACAAACTGCTGGAATAACACATCTATTTTCAAATGTCCTCCATTCTTCCTCTTGCTGCCTCTTTGACCGCTTACAATATAGCTTCAAACTGCACCATTCCACGGAAACTGCCCTGATTAAAGTCACCAACGACCTACTAACCGCCAAATGAAAGCGATGCAAGTTTGTCCCCCTTCTACTCCTGCACCTGGCATCTGACTTTTGACACTGTAGATCATTCCCTCTTACTACATACTTTCTGATCTATTGCCATTACAGACTTGGTCCTCTGTTGGATCTCTTTGCACCTAACAGACAGGACATTTAGTGTCTCCCACTCACATACCACCTCCATATCTTGCCCCCTATGGGTTGGTGTCCTCCAAGGTTCAGTTGTAGGCTCGGGCTCTATGCTTAGGGCACGCGTACTCTTCATCCCTATTAACCACTTAGTGACAGAGCCAATTTGATACTTAATGAGCAAGGCAATTTTTACAATTCTGACCACTGTCATTTTATGAAGTTATAGGTCTGGAACGCTTCAAGGTATCCCACTGATTCTGAGATTGTATTTTCATGACATATTTTACTTCATGTTAGTGGTAACATTTCTTTGATAAAGCTTGTGTTTATTCATGAAAAAAATGAAATTTGGCAAAATTTTGAAAATTTTGCAATTTTCAAACTTTTAATTATTTTACCCTTAAATCAGAGAGTGGTGTCACTCAAAATAGTTAATAAACAATATTTTCCACGTCAACTTTACATGAGCATAATTTTGGAAACATATTTTTTTTTCTTAGGACATCATAAGGGTTAAAAGGTGACCAGTGATTTCTCATTTTTCCAACAAAATTTACAAAACCATTGTCTTAAGGGACCACCTCACATTTGAAGTGATTTTGGGGTTCATTATAACAAAAAATACCCCTCAAGGTGAGTAAAGCCACATTCAAGAAGTTTATTAACCCTTCAGGTGCTTCACGAGAACTAAAGCAATGTGGTAGGAAAAAATTAGCATTTTCCTTTTTTTCACAAAAAATTTACTTTGGAACCACATTTTTTTATTTTTGCAAGGGTATCAGGAGAAAAAGGACCACAACATTTTTTATGCAATGTCTCCTGAGTACACTGATACACTTTATGTTGGGGGGAAAGCCACTGTTTGGGTGCATGGCAGGGCTCAGAATGGATGGAGCATCATTTGACTTTTTGAACTGATTTACCTAAACAGTGGAACCTCCAATTATAACTCCAACCCTAATCCTTACAAACCCCTAACCCTAATCCCAACACCAACCTGTAACCCAAAGCATAACCACAGCCATATCGCTAAACCAAACCTAGCCCAACCCTAAATCTAGCCCTACCGTAACCCAAGCTTTAGCCCCTACCCTAACCCTAGCCCAACCCTAACCCTAGCCCAATCCTAACACTAGCCCAGTCCTAACCACAGCCCTGACCCTAACCTTGCCCCAACCCTAACCTTAATGGAAAATGGAAAAAAAAATATTTTAGTATTTTTACCTAAGGGGGTGATAAAGGGAGGTTTTATTTACGACTTTTTTATTTTGATCACTGTGATAGACAATTTTCTATTGTTGCCGGGTGCCAGCAGATCTCGGCGGGTGCGGGAGAAGATGCCAACGGCCAGGGAACAGGACCGGGGGATGCAGGAGGGTCCACAGACACTGGAGGTACCGGGGTGGCACGTGGGAACCCATTTCTCTCTCCTCTGATGTGCTTGATCATATCAGAGGAGAGAGAAATTAAATGGGAAATCAGATTTTTTTTTTTGCGGTCGCCGGTATTCCCTGAATAACATTGGAGTAGGTAAAAAATGACCCGAGGCATGTTCTCTGAGGTCTCAGATACCCCCGATAGCCGAGATCCTGTAAAATGTCTGACGATGGGGGCACTATACCCTTATTTCTCAGCGCCATTAAAAAGCGGCCCTGAGGAATAGGTACCCTTAACTGCTGCCATTAAAAGGCGTATCAGTGGTTGTTAAGGGGTGAAAGGGGCCACCCAGGTAAATGTAAGGTATTTCCAGCATATAGCTGGGCAGCACCTTCTGCACAGGTGGTCAAAATTTTTGGTACCTCTCGTTTAATGACAGAAAAACCCACAATGGTCATAGAAATAACTTGAATCTGACAAAAGTAATAATAGATCAAAAATTTATGAAAATTAACAAATTTAAGGCAAGCATTGCCTGGACAGAAATGATGGTACCCCTGAAAATAATGTGACAAAAGGGACATGTTAAATCAAGGTGTGTTCACTAATTAGCATCACAGGTGTCTACAATCTTGGAATCAGTGAGTGGGCCTGTATAGAGGGCAACAGATACTCACTGTGCTGTTTTGTGACATGGTGTGCATCACACTCAACATGGACCAGAGGAAGCGAAGGAAGGAGTTGTCTGAGGAGATTAGAAAGAAAATTATAGACAAACATATTAAAAGTAAAAGTTATAAGACCATCTCCAAGCAGCTTGATGTTCCTGTGACTACAATTGCACATATTATCAGAAATTTGAGCTCCATAAGACTGAAGCCAACCTCCCTGGACGTGGCCGCAGGAGGAAAATTGATGACAAATCAAAGAGACGGATAATACGAATGGTAACAAAAGAGCCCAGACAAACTTCTAAACAGATTAAATTTGAATTTCAAGCTCAAGGAATATCAGTTTCAGATCACACCATTCATTGTTGTATGAGTTAAAGTGAACTTCATGGGATATGATCAAGGAAGACTCCATTGTTGAAAAAAAATCATAAAAAAGCCATACTGTAATTTGCCAGACTTCATGTTGAAAAGCAACAAAGCTTCTGGGAGAATGTCCTATGGACAGATGAAACAAAAATGGAACTTTTCGGCAAGGTACATCAGCTCTATGTTCACAGAAGGAAAAATGAAGCATATCAAGAAAAGAACACTGTCCCTACTGTGAAACATGGAGGATGCTCTGTTATGTTCTGGGGCTGCTTTGCTGCATCTGCACAGGGTGTCTAGAATCTGTGCAGGGTACAATGAAATCTCAAAACTATTAAGGGATTCTAGAGAGAAATTTGCTGCATATTGTCAGAAAGCTTGGTCTCAGTCACAGGTCATGGGTCTTGCAAAAAGATAATGAGTATTTTGTTCCCATAGACTTACATTGGATTTCAGGTATCGGAAGTATCGGAAGTATCGGAATGCTCAACCCTAATAATGACCCAAAACACACAGCTTATAACACCCAAGAATGGCTAAGAGGAAAATATTGGACTATTCTTAAGTGGCCTTCTATGAGCCCTGACCTAAATCCTATTGAGCATCTTTGGAAACAGCTGAAACATGCTGTCTGGAAAAGGCAGCCTTCAAACAGGAGACAACTGGAGCAGTTTGAATTTGAGGAGTGGACTAAACTACCTGCCGAGAGGTGCAGAAGTTTCATTGACAGTTACAGGAATCATTTGATTGCAGTGATTGCCTCAAAAAGTTTTGCAACAAAATATTAATATTATGTCCCTTTTGTCACATTATTTTCAGGGACCATCATTTTTGTAAAGGCCTTTTTCATGAGTTTTATTTTTTTAAAAACTCTGCATTTCAACCATGCTTCCACAATGTCTCACTTTCATTTGTTCATTTTCTTAGATTTTTTTTATTTATAATTACTTATGTCAAATTCAAGTTATTTCTGCTACCATTGTGGGTTTTTCTGTCATTAAACGAGGGGTACCAACAATTTTGACCACGTGTGTATTTAAGGCTTCTCTTCCAATATGGAGGTGCTTGAGCTACATTGTTAGTTTGCCTTGCATGCTTGCTCGCTGGCAGGTTCCCCTGGTCTGCCAGTCTAATTGTACCTATGTGTTCATACCTCTCTGCGCTCTTCTGTCCATCAGCTGGTCTAGATCACACCTGCCAATGCCCATCTGTCTAACACTCGGTCCAGCCCATACCTGCCAGTGCTTTTCTGTTTCTCAGCTGGTCCCATCTGCACCCATGGTTCCAGTGTCCTTACAGTGTCTGCCTGCATTCTTCATATCTCCTTTGGGCCGTGGCGGCCTACCCTCTGAAGGGGTCAGTTGTCACCTTCTGTAGGTCCGCTCTGGAGTAGTCCCTGGTTCCACCTACTTGTCCCTCCTTGTGTTGCAGTTTTCGCCTACTGTCCCTTATCCGAGTTGGGATTTGCTAGGCCACCTAATTATGCCCCTCCAGACTTTCTGATGGATATGGCACAGTGATTACAGTCTAGATCTGCTGGGTTGGCTGTAGTGGAAGAGATGTCGGTCCCCGCTATACTATTTCTACTTTATTACAATTGATGCCACTTTCTTGGTGTCTGCCACTAATTTTTGTAAATGTGTAGACTTTGGGATGGGTCTCCTTCATGTGTGTTGTAGCAGTAGGCCTCCGAGATCATCAGGCCTCCCCTTCCTTTGAGTAAACTACCTGTGTCACTTTCCTTAGAGCTTTCTAACAATAGTAGTCTATGAAACTGATATTTGTGCCGCCTTAGTGTGGCTGAGCATGAAAGCAGGTTTAGCTGTTGCATGTGGTATCAGGGCTAGAGATGAGCGAATATTTCAATTTTCGGTTTGGCTCACGATTGCCAAATTTTCAATATTCATTGATTTAATTATTGATTAAATCACCGAATATAGCCAAACATACACAGCACAAAAGCAGGTGTTTTCCAAGCTGTGTGACAGTGTGGGAAACACTGGCTTAGCGCTTCTGATTGGCGGTGAAATCATCCTCACCGGTCAGAGAGCCGTGGTTCTCATGCTGTCAGAAGACAGCATGAGCGCTCAGCTGTGATCGGAGGTATAAAGTTTACCTCCGGTTACTGGTGTCAGCTGATGATCCCATCAGCTAAAACTTGCTGCCTCTAATAACACTGAGAGCAGGAGAGGATGATGGGAGTATTCATCAGCCGCTCCTGTGCTGTAAATAAATAATTTAAAAAAACCCGGCATGGGTTCCCGTATATTTTTGTAACCAGCCAGGCAAAACTCACAGTTGGGGGATGCAAACCCTCAGGTGTCAGCTTCAGCAAGGTTGGTTATCAAGAATAGAGGGGTCCCCGCACCATATTTTTATTTTTTTAAATACATTATTTAAAAAAAACAGCATGGGGTCCCCCTATTTTTAACAACCAGCCATGCTAAAGCTCACAGCTGGGGGCTGGTATTCTCAGGGCCATGGATATAGGCCCCCCAGCCTAAAAATAGCAGCCAGCAACTTCCCAGAAAAGGCATATCAGATGTTCCAGTTCTGGTGCTTTGCTGGTTCTTCCCACTTGCCCTGTGGCGGTGGCAAGTGGGGTTTATATTTGTGGGGTTGATGTCACCTTCTCAGATGACATCAAGCCCCAAGGTTAGTAATGGAGAGATATCAATAAGACGCCCCATTACTAACTCCATAGTCACATTGTATAAAAACACACACTCCAAGTATAAAGTCCATTAATTGAAAAAATGACAGACTCCTTTAATAATCTTCATTAAACCATACTTACAACCTCGCATAATTCCTTTGAAGCCCTCGTTCTCCTATAATAAAACTAAAATAAAAAAACAACAATATACCATACCTCTCCGTTATTCTGTCCCACGTCGTAATCCATATCTGGGGGAGAAATTGTTTTCAACCTGGACAGCTCCAAGATGCGACCTTCCAGGCTGAGAACCACTGGTAAATGAGCTGCTGCAAGCTCAGCCTCAGTGACTAGCGGTGACGTTCACTGAGGCTGCGTTCCCAACCGGGCTGAACTGCGGTTTCCTTGGTGAGATCCCCGCTAGCACAGAGAGAAATTCGCACAGTGCAGAGGCGATTTCACCGCAGATTAAATTCACCCAGGACAAAAATTGAGACATCTACTCAGCACTCAGCACATTGTTAGGGTCTGCGGAACGCACCAAATATATGTTGTGGAGAGGTGCGTTCGCAGCCCGGGGTCCACCGTGCAGGCGGAGCCTGCTGCTAGTAAAATGGCGCAAGAAGCGAACTCTGTTTGCTGTCAGGTTTGCTGTGAATGCGAGTTCCTGATCACTCTTTATCACTTCTGGAACCCTGTATCTGGACAGTATTTCTGAAAGAAGTTTCTTTGCAGTAGTCTTCGCCGACTGGTTCCTCACTGGGAAAGCTTCTGGCCATCTTGAGAACACATCTATGATCACAAGGGCATATTTAAATCCTCCACTTTGCGGCATCTGGATGTGGTCTATCGGGATCCTCTGGAATTGGTACAGTGGTCTGGCCTGATAGTGTAGAAGAACTTTCTCCACTTGACCAGGGTTACATTTGCCGCAGGTCAAACAGCTGCTAGCGAACTTAGCTGTTAGGGTTGAAATTCCTGGAGCGAACCAATAAATACCGATTATATCATTCATCAGTGTCTTCGATCTGTGTGTGGGCCCATGTGCCCAATGCACCACCATAGGGTACATGCTTCGAGGTAGACAGGATTTGGGCTCCTTGCATATACCCTTCCTTCTTCATGTGTTGCTCCCTTCTGCATCCAGTTTTCCTTTTCCTCCTTTAGAGCTTGGTCTTGCAACTTCTTGAACAGATCCTAGGACGTCATTTCATTAGGTTTCTTGTCTTCAGTCGTCATGTAGTAACCATCCAGCTCTACGTCCTCTCCCACCTCTCCATATTGTCTTCCTTTGGCTGCCATGTCCACTATGTTATTGCACCGTGCCTCTACTGTGTTCAGTTTTCCATGTGCTTTGACTTTTAATATTGCCACCACTTTAGGAAGTTGGAGTGCATCCAGCAAGTCTCTGATAGCTACATGATGCTTCATGGTTTTCCTGCTTGCCGTGATAAAATCTCTTGCAGCCCAGATGGGTCCAAAGTCGTGTGCTATGCCATGCGAGTACTTGTAATTGGTACACACGTTCGCAGCTTTGCCTTTTGCCATTTGGCAGGCTTTCGTCATCACTATTAGTTCTGCTTCCTGGGCTGACTTCTGCACCATAAGATTTCTTGACTGCTGGTCACTGCACATCCCATGTGGAATCTTCCTTCATCATTTGCAAATCTGGAGCCATCTGCTTAGAGAATCAACTTTGGGTTGGTCAGTGGCTTATCTGTCACATTGAGTAATCCTGCTGTTTCCTTTGCATGAAGCTGAAACAATCATGGTCATCAGTCTGGATCAATCCAGATACTTGTGAAAGGTATCATGGAGATTTTGATCTGAAGAGTCTGAAAAGTCATATCCTCATCCCCCCTTGGCAGTGGGAGAAGAGTGGTCGGGTTGAGCACCATGCATCTGGAGATGGTGACATTGTCAGGCAAGAGCAGAGAGCACTGGAGGTGCAGATGCCTGGTCGTGGAGAGATGTTTCGGCTGGGTTTGGTTCAGGATTGCTGAGATGTTGTGCGGAGCCAGAATCACCAGTGGATGTACAAGAATGATGTCTGCAGTCTAGTCCAGAAGGGCGTGTGCTGCAAATACTGCCCTCATGCAGGAGGGAGCTCCCCTTTCAACTGGATCCAGGGGAGCTGAAAAGTAGCCTAGAGGTATCTGTTTTCCCCCCGTGAATCTGCATCAGGACTCCAGTGGCATGGGATTCTTTTTCCATCAGATATAGATGAAATGGCTTCTCGTCAGGTAGGCCTAGTGCTGGCGCTGAAACTATGCAGTCTTTCAGTTTCCTGAACAAGTTAAAGGCTGTATCAGAGAGAAGGAATGGGATCGCATTGATGCAATCGTACAGAGGCTGCATTAAGAATGAGGCATCTGGGATCCAAGTTCTGAAATACGAAACTAGACCAAGGAAGGCCTGTAGCATCTTTGGTGTTGTTGGGGGAGCAATATTCTCCACAGTGGTCTTCCAGTCATCTGTCAGGTGTTTCGTCTGGTGGACAATACAGTGTCCCAGGAAAGTAACTCACTTCTGGCACCACTGGACTTTGTTTTTCAAGACCTTGCATTGCTGCTTCCCCAGGTAGAGTAGGAGAGACTTGGAATGGGCTGTACAGATATCAAGATCAGCTGCACAAATGAGATGATCATCCATGTAATGTAGAAGAGTGACTTCTGCATGTATTGTAATCCAGTTGGTGACGATGGAGGACATTGCTTTAGTGAACTGTGAAGGATTGTTTTGGCACTCCTGGGGCAACACTGTCCATGTATATTGTGCCTCCTGGTGCGTGAAGGCAAACATGTACTGGTCATCCGGGTGAAGGGGAACACTGAAGAAAGCATTGGCCAAATCAATCACTGTGAACACTGTTGCTGTGGCTGGCACATTTGAGAGCAGAGTGTGTGGAATTGGCACAATTGGGGTTTCAAATACCATAGCCTCGTTCACAGCCCTCAGGTCATGCACCATTCTGAACTTGGTTGGCTCTCCTTTTACAGTCTTTTTCTTGACTGGGTATTGCAATGCGATGTGCAGTAAATAATGATTCCTATTTCCAGGAAAACCTTCAGTTGGTTAGAGACAGCTTGACTCTGGGCGATGGAAAGGGGATACTCGGCCTTACGAGGGTACGTGGTACCTGGCTTGTGTGACACCCGTACTGGGGCAACTTGAAGTTTTCCCACGTCTTGAGGTCCCTTGGACCATAGAATTTCAGGTACTATATCCAGTACCTGCTTGGGTAGGCTTGCATTGGTTGTTTGAGGTTCTTCTAAGGCCGCCAGCATGATTGATTCTTCTTGGGTCGGGGTGAAGAAAGTGTCACGGTCCCATCTTCCTGGAACACTATGGTTTCCTTATTATTATTATACATTTCCTTCCTTCCTATTATTATACGTTTCCTTCAGCGTCTGCAGTAGGTCCACTCCCAGCATGTTGAGTGGACAAGTCCTTGACACCACGAACTGGGACAGGATAGAGTGTCCTGGCTGATTCCACATGCTCAGGGGCTTTGTAGGCTGGGAATGTCTGACTTAGCCATTAATCCCCACGCAAGACACAGAGGATTCTGATAGGCTGGTGGGGTCAGGAAGTTCCACATGTTTCATCGCACTTCTGGCTGCACCCGTGTCCACAAGAAAAGATCTGACAACCCCATCCACTTTCAGGGTAATTTGGGGTAATGGTCCCACTGCTGGGGTTTTGTATGTTAGGAGCGTGGTGTCTGGTGGATCTGACTTGCCTCTGTCCCATGGGCGGAGCTCTTCACTGCTTTTAGTGTTTCTTCCTTGACCTGTTCCTCTGGGCAGACTCTTGGATTGCATAGATGCTCTGCACTGGTTCTGGAAATGGCCAAACTTTCCACAGTTGTAACACTTGACATTTCTTCTGTCTCTGTGGGGTGGTTGCTCTTCCTGGTCAGTGGTCATCATAAGAAGGGCTGTCTTCCACACTTCTAGTTGGGACTTAATCCATTTGGCTACTTTGAGCAGGGTGTCCACTGCAATTGACCCGTACTCGGGTCTTGCCACTATCAGTGGTTTCCTGATGGTTCCCTTAGTCCATGCACAAAGGCCTGTGCCAAGATTTGTCTGTGTATTTGATCATGAATGGTGAAGCCCAAGTCTTGGAAAAATTGCATTACTCTGCCATGAAACTTCTCTACAGACTCTGTCTTGTCTTGGCTCATGTCCTGTAAGCTGAGAGCTTGCCCTGCCAGTCTTCCTTTGGCCCACTCTCTGAGTTGCTCAATTAGCTTTGTTGCTGACTAGGCGTGCACATCTAATTCTGCTGGAAGTTTGAAGTGTTCCTTCATGATTGGACAGAATGCATCACCAGCTTTTATTTCCAGTACGGCCCAAAGATCATTCCAGGTTGCTGCATATGTTCGCTGATTCTGCTGCATTCTTCAGTAAAATGGCATAGGATGCATCTCTGCATCTGCAGATTGATCAGAATATTGGTCACCTGACTTGGGGTGAAGTGCACATAGTGTAAGGGTGGTGCCTCTCTCTGCCCCTGCCTTATTGGTACCTGTGAGTTCCTTTTCCTAGTACTTGGGAGCATGTATGATGTCGCCTCTTCATATTCATCAGAGGAACAGTTATGATAATGTGTGCTGGGGTCATGCACGGGCTGATATTTGGACTTAGAAGTTGCCTTTTGTGTGAGGATGTCCCCCCTGCCTGAGGCTGTGGTGGATTAGGATTATAGTTCCATGTTGGTGTAAATGTTGGCAGCTCTGACCGATACTGAGATTGTACATTATAAGCTGATGGTGGTCTCTGTCCTCCCCCTCCCCACCCCGGGCTGAGCTGTCTGCTCTCTGATGTGTCTTGGGGCTGCTTGCTGTACTGTGGGCAGGAAGGTCACACTCTTTTACCGATATCATGACTGGCAATGGCTGTGCTGTACTAGGGACATAGAAAGTGCCATGCACTGTAAGCACTGGATACAGGGACACAGCTGGGAATGAAGGAGGAGAAGGGAGGAGTGAAGAAAAAGGAGAGAGGTGTGGCAGAGAAGGAAGAGGAGAGAGGTGTGAAGAAGGAGGAGAGATAGGAGTGGCAGAGAAGGAGTAGGAGAAGAGAAGTGTGAAGAAGGAGAGA
>VIAB01023854.1:27148-43123 GCA_009801035.1 Oophaga pumilio | reverse complement strand
GCCTCTGCTCAGAAACCATCTCTAGCACATTCATAACACCTATTACAGTTTTCCTTAAATACAAGGAGCTTATTAAGAATGTGCACATCAAAGGTATTTTAAACAGAAGAGAGAAGAAATTCTTGGACATCCAATAATTTAAGGTCCCCCTTCTTCTATTTCCTCCCCAAGATACTTAAAATTCCCATCAACCCTCCGGGCCACCCCATTATTTCGGGGAGGGGCTCCATCACCAGCAATCTTTCCCACTATGTTGACCTTTTCCTACAAAAATACTTCCTCTATCTTGACTCATATTTAAGTGACTCTTCACAATTGATTAAAGAACTTAGAGAACTACCCCCTTTGACAGGTCGTTTATTCTTGACATTGGACGTTAGTGCTTTATATAGCAATATACCACACGACTTAGGTTTGAAAGCGATTGACCATTAACTGATGACAGACAGCACTATGCCCCAGGTGCAAAAGAATTTTTTGAAAGTGGCCATTCTATTCATTTTAACAACAATGTTTTCACCTTTGAAGGATCAGTCTATCGTCAGTTAAGGGGCTGTGCAATGGGAACGAGATTCGCACCCCAGTTACGCAAACCTGTTCAAGGGAGTGTTCGAGTCCGTCTTCATTGCGCAGTTCCCCCTGGCTATGGATCATGTGGTTTATTACTGCCGCTACAAAGATGATTTGATCATCCTGTGGTAAGGCACAAAATAGGGCGCACTTAAACTCGTGGATAAACTCAACACTAATACTTGGGGGTTAAATTTTACAGCAACTGTCTGAATCTGCCCTCTAACACCTTGACCTGGCGATTAGTTTTGATGATGAGGGGAGGGTGTTCACATCCACCTACTTCAAATCTGTAGATGTCAACAGCTACTTAAGGTTTGATAGTGGACACCTCCCCAAATGGATCACCAATGTTCCCTACGGCCAGTACTGGAGGGTGCGTAAGATTTGCACTAGGGATTTGGATTTTTACGAGGAATTGAAAACGCTGGGAAAACTTTTTTTTACAAAATGGTTACCCCAAAAAACTACTACACGATGCTTTTACAAAAACAAAGTCACTTACACAAGACTCATGTATTAGTAAAATAGAATCAACTATTAGTAATAATAGTAAACTGATCTTGGAGTTGACTAAATGGAGCTTGGTTACCACCTACAATCAATCCAGGGTTGCCATCCAGAATTTGCTTAACAAGTTTTAGTTCATCTTAATAGGGGACCCCGTATTATCTGAATACTTACCAGTCAAACCAAAAATCATTTATAGAAAGAACGGAACCTTACATAGCATGCTGGCCCCCAGTAACACGACTCTGAAACCAAAATTGACCAAAACAATTAGCAATCCTTGTTTGGGTTGTTATTACTGTAACACACCCAAATGCTTATAATGTGACACTATCCAGAATGGGTCAAAAGCTTTTACATCTAGAACCACAGGCCAAGTTTACACTATGAAGCACTGAGTTGATTGTCAATCAACATATGTGGTATATCTCTGTGGAATGTATGTAAGGCCTCCAGTATGTGTGCCGCACGATACAGGCTATGCATGCGTGCCTCAAAAAACACTCGTACAACATACAAATGGGTTATCAATTACACGGCATATCTAACCACTTTTTAGTACATTTCACCAAAAGGACTCAAAATTTATGAGGCTTATTATAATTGATCAGATAACTGATACTGCCCCTGACTGTTGGAACAGCCTCATTAATAAAGAATGTTTTTGAATTTTTAAACTTGGCATCCTGGCTCCAGGGGGGCTCAGTTTAGTAATTTACAATGTGGTTAACCATTAACACCAAGATTCGTTTTTTGCTATATAACAGGTAACCACCTTTAATATTATCTATTTATAAAAAGATTTATAGAATGGCATATTTATTTTTTTTGTTGGTCATGTAGTTATTTTTTATTTATCTTATTTTATTTATGCTTTTGAATATCTAGTTTTTAAATTTCTCAATGGCATTTTTTATTTCTCATTTTTTAACAGCGTTACTTATTGTGTTTTCCATTTTATTGTGTTTTGCATCTTTACATCTCATTTCATGCTTGTACTTGTTTCTGTTTTTAATTGGCATATGAAGGGTATTTTGAGGTCATGACTCTTAACCAATTCCTTATGTACCTCCCCTATAAAGATGTAATTTCCTTGTTCATTCCCTTTGTACCATCTGACGAAGATAGTGTTATGCTATCGAAACGTGTTGTGGAGATCGAAGGGTTAATAAAGGTTTGTTAACCAGATTGCTGTCCCTACATTTATCCCTCATCTCAGCGCTCCACAGACCTCTACAACTATTTTTTCTTTCATATACTCTCTGTGAGCATACACAAGAGGCTGATAGCAAACTGGACCTGTTCTTGCCACTAGTCCAATTTACTGAGCCAGAAGTTCATGGGATCGTGGCTCAGGTTATAATTGAAACTGGGTGTTAATGTGCATCAGATTATCGCAATGACATCTGGTCCATCATGTCCAATATACTGTAGCTGCTGCAACTACTTTGGCTTTTTGCTATAGTCCTAACTAACACATACTGGAAAGTGTTGAGTCTGCGAGACTTGGAAAAGAAACTCTTGATTAGTCATGCGAGTGGCAGGTGTCTGCTAAGTGAAAGCTTCATGGAGCAGACAACACTGCTTATCTTAGGAAAAAAAAGTTAGTTTGGACTCCCTTCCTGAAGCTGGAAATAATTCCGCCTTTCTGCTTGTATAGCAAGGGTCTAAAAGCATAGCTATTCAATAGTCGTTCCTTTGCTTGATGGTAATAATACAGCCGTACTCTCACAAGAATTCGGCATAAAGTTTGCCATACTCGCTAGCATTACCGAGGTCCCCGTTGGTCCAACTTCATCACCTCGCTGTGTCATTGCCAGCATCGTTATCATTTTAACTCCTGTCAATCTCGTCCCCTGCCTGTGCCAGTTCTTTGTCCCCTCTCATAACCACCTGCTGCTCCTACTCTTATTCCAATCATACATTACATTTTTTTTTTTACAACACACTGTGAGTTACTCCGTTGAATTTAAATTTCTGGTATGTGGAGCTTTTTCTTTTGTGTTTAAAAAAATGAAAATTACAGTTTGGCCTTCTCTCAAGTCATTATGCACACTTTCTCTGACACACATCCCTGGTTTCAGGATTTGTGTTCAGTAGCAAATTGAGACAAGGGGGTAATTAAACTGCCCTCTTTGTTTGCAGTGACAAATAAAAAACACTGTTATATAGGTGCTGTACTGCAATATATAACATAAGATCAATCAATTCACTAGTCTGACTGACTTTGCATGCTCAATACCCCCTATCACTTTAATCTTTTGGGTTATTATTCTGAGAGTACAATCTGAGAGTACAGTCCCATTTTTAATATGCTTCATTACTGCAGTAGCACACCACAATCAGATTTAGACCTTTTTTTATCCCCATGTGTATTAGGCTAGTTTCACACTAGCGTATGGCTGAGCTGTGGAGGGATGTGGACATCCTTCGTGAAGCTTCGCCCACGGCCGCACCTCCTCCGGTTAGCTCCGCTTACGTCGGCATGCTGCATGCGTACCCTATCTTTAGCATTAGGTATGCATGCTGTGCCGACGTATGCGGATGCATCCGCATGCGTCATTTTGATGGTGCAGCGAACGCACCAAAATGCAAGGTCGCCGCACTGTCAAAACGACGCAAGCGGAGGCATCTATAATTGAAGCTTAAAGTTCATGTAGAATAACTTGGATGGATAAAAAATGTTAACACTTCAATGCTTGAAAAATGGCAAACTGGTTGTCACGCTCTCGCCCTGACTGGTGGGCGTGAGCCAGGGGGTTGTGGCCCCACTGCCACAAACCAGACTACCCTGGAAGGGGCGTGACTAGGACTGCTGCCTCGGTCTTCACTGGAGCCTCTGATGGTGAGGTCAGGCTTGTGCAGCAGGCTGCTGTCAGGTGCCACTTCAGGGTGGTGTCTGGCTGTGGCTGCTGATCCCACTTGGGGAGACGGTGGCACGGAGGAGACACAGGGCTGGCAGGCACTTAGGAGACTCAGGACTGGCAGGCACGGAGGAGACACAGGGCAGAGACCTGTTCACACAGCAAATGCAGGTACTGATACTGATTGGATGGAATGATGTATGGAGGAACAGGTAGAGACATGTTCGCACAGCAAATGCAGATACTGGAACTGACTGGAAGGTATGGTGTATGGAGGAACAGTTAGAGACCTGTTCACACAGGAGGAGAACCGCAAGGCTGTAGAGCAGCAAGAGGTTCTGCAGCGGCAGGAGCAAAGCAAAGCGGAACCGCAAGGTAGGTGTGGAGAGAAGCTACAGCAAGAGGTTCTGCAGGTGCAGGTGTTAGAACCCTCTTGTTAGGTTTTGTTTCACTTTGCTGGTCACATGACCTTTTTACCCTATTTGGTCTGGTTCCGCCCTTCTGGCCTTGCTGGACTTCATTGTATTATCTACTCTTAAGCTAGCCGGGTGCTTAGGTGCCTTACTCTGTCAGTTTTGCTAGATCTTAGTATCTCTTAGTATTTGTTTTCTGTTTTATTTTCCCTGCTACACTTTCTGTTAGGAGGTGTCCACCTTTTCACCCAGTCCCTAGATCTTGTAGGGATTCCTCCCTCGCAACTATAGGTCTTCGTTCAGACTAGCTGAGGACTTTAGCGGGTCTGGTCGCAGGATCAGGTTCCCCGTTACATCGTAGGGATCCAGCTCAGTCCTATTGTAGGGACAGAATTCCCACCTTTCCTTAGTGCTTGTAGCAGATCATAACAGCAGGAGTGAAACAGAACGAAACTGCAAGATATGCGGAGAGTAGTTGCAGCAAGAGGTTCTGCAGCTGCAGGAGTGAAACAGAGCAGAACCGCTGAAGTGCGGACAAGAGGCAGAGAGAGATACAGAAAGACCACAAGGCAAGACACAGCAGGGAAGAAACCACAGACAAGGAGACTAAGAGACAGAGGTAGGACAGAGTTCAGACAAGGAAATGACACAAGACAAGGTACAGGGACAAAGACACAGGGACCAGGATATTCTGCCTCCTGGACGGCAGCAAGGACAGGTACAAGACAAGGTCAGGAACAATAGCACAGAGACCAGGATATTCTGCCTCCTTGAGGGCGGACAAACAGGTACAAGGCAAAGCTAGGAGTGAAGCCTCCAAGATGAAGGAACACAAAGCAAGACCTGGTAGCTCAGTAGCAAAACACTGAGTTAACACATTGCACAGGCCAGATCCACAGGGTGGAGCTGCCCTAAATACTAAAGGGCTAATGGTAATTGGTCAGTCAGGTGCACCCTGACTCCATAAGAACCAGAGCGTTCTAGTGCCGCCCCCCTATGTACACAGCCAGGAGACATGCAGAGAGCAGAAAGAAAGCAAGGGGTACAGAGCCTGGAGCTGGCAGCGGACAGAAATCACAGCAAGACCTGGAGCAGTGAGTATGTTGATGTGTGGGAGATGGGAGGCCATGCAGTGATGCCAGCAGGGTTGTTACACTGGTATCATATCAATATCCTAGGCTAAATGGTCTTAGAGACCAGTAGTGAGTGAATGGAGAAAAAGAGTATGAAAAAGCATAGAAAAGAAAGATGAGAAAAAAAGAGGGAGGCCTAAAACTTCAGGTAGTATGGGATTGACAACTCATTGGCTCTATTAGATCATATCACATTACAAAGGTGATGTAGCTTAGTGTATTCAATCAAGAGAAAGGTCCCTTTTCTGGCACTCATTATCCAACCACTGAGCCAAAAGCACAAAACAAAGGGCTCCAAGTTTTTGAGAATAAATCATGTTTGGACAGTTCTTCAAGGCTTTATATTGATTTGTATTAACCAAAGTTGTGAATTATGTATTTGGCTGCAGCTATTAATCCCTTCATGACCTTTGACGTACAGGGTACATCATGGTGATCGTGCGGGCACAGAATCTCTGCCCACCTGATCGCTGCCAGTAGCTTGGCTTAAGTTAAAGCTGAGACCACGCTGTCACTGTCAGGAATGGTGCACGCACCGGCCCGGGCCTTATAACCCCCTAAGTGCCGCAATTGATATTTATTGCAGCATTTATAAGGCTGGGAGAGGGAGGGGTTCCCTCTCACTTCCGATGCACGCCCCCCGCTACCTCATCGCAAGTGCCCAATAATGCCATGGCAGCTCAAGATCATCATGATCACCCCTGGGTCAGCCAGCTAGAACAAGACTGTTACACCATTCTCAGCATGGTCTAAGAGGCTTATGTCAGTGCAGCACTGTCCGGTATAAAGCATTGCAGTACATTAACATGATGTATTATAATGCATTATATGAGAAATCAGAGTAAAAAAGTAAAAGTAAAAAAACAAAATAAAAAGTAAAATAAATTGTAAACATATTTAAAGCAAATCACAAAATACAGAACCAAAAAAAATATACCAATAAATACAAACATTAATGTAAGAAAATTAGTGAACAATAAAAGTACACATTTGGTATTGCCACTTTCGGAATGACCCGACCTATAAAATTGTCACTAAATTGTTAACCCCTTCAGTGAACACCTTAAAAACCATAAATAAAAAATGTGGCAAAAACTTATACCTATGCAAAAATAAAAGGCGGTTTTTAGTGTGTGACAGTAGCTAAGCAAAAAAAAGATATAAACCTTGTATAGCTGTAATTGCACTGACCCAAAGAATAAATCTATCTAATCACTTGTACTGCATTAGGAAAAGCATAAAAAAATATAGAACCATTTCTTGCCCTGCTGTTGATTTGCTCATTCTACCTCCCAAAAATCACAGTAAGGCTTGGTACATATTTATCCTGCGCTCTACACTGAGCCCTTACACTGGGTTTTCCGTGTAAATCTCTGAAATGCTTGGTTTAGATGGAATCCCCAATGGAAGATTCCCATATAATGAGGCAGGTGTGGGCTCTGTCTGACCTACGATTCGTCTGTGTTCGTCTTTTTAATCATGCATAAAAGCACGGTCGGCCACAGTTTTATGCACTTTAGAAAAGGAGACTGCAGAACAGAGGCCGGACGGAGTCAATGGTTACTCTGCTGCCTCAATATACTGAATGGATCCCTTAGATTGAAACCCCAATGTGCCCAGCATAGAGCACAGGATAAATATGGTCCAAAATGTTCCCAACAATAGCTTCAACTCAACAAAAAAGCAAATCCCCACTCAGGTTCATCATCTGTCAGTGGAAATATAGGAGGCTTCCATGTTACTGATAGCACAAAGGATCTGGCTAAACACTATGGCTCCTTGCCTTCCAAAAGAAATCCAGCAAATTCTGTGCTTCCTAATTCAAATGCCCCTCTCCCTTATGAGCCATACTGTCACAACTCTTGTCGGAATACCCGGGGCCAGGAGCTCCTGTCCCTAACGCTAGGGACCCCCTAGCTATCCCTGCTCCACAGATTACTTCTGATGGTGAAAACGACAGGGCAAGGTACATTGCTGACTTCCTGAATCAACCCTATATCTGTCCCCTCCCCACCCAGGGAAGTGGGGAGTAATAGTGTGTGTATACAGTATACACAAACCAAACTACCAATGGAAGGATGTACAGGAATAAATGAAAATACCACACATACAAATATGTACAGATAATAGAGAGGAACATCGAGGAGATAAGAGAGGTAAACCAAAAAGGAGAGAATAAGGAATCGCAAACAACAGAAACACCAAGCAACAATCTCAGATCAATACTCCAAACGCCTCTACCAACAACTGACCCCACCACTCCACTCCAGGAAGTACAAAACTAACACTGACAATCCAGATTGCCAGTGGCAAGTATATATAAGTGAGAGGAGTGACCAATACTGGACAGGTGAGATCATCCAGGCAGGAAGGCTTCAGAGACTTTAAGCTGAACAGTTTAACTCCTGCACTGCTAACAGAACCTTGCACCATTTAATATTAAGGGGAAGTAATTCTAATCAGCGCAGGAATACATCAAATCATATGCTCTGGTCTTCTGGCCCTTCTCTGTCATGGGAAACACGTGACAGCACCCCCTTCTCAGAGGGACCTCCTGAATCTCAGGCCCAGGTCTATCAGGATGTGACGCATGAAAGGACCTGATCAATCCAACCTCATGGACATCAGATGCTGGTACCCAAGTCCTCTTGTTAGGACCGTAACCCTTCCAGTGTACCAGATATTGAAGAGACCAACGAACCAAGTGAGAATCCACTATCTTGGCTATCTGAAACTACAAAGTCCCGTCAACAAAGACCAGGGATGAAGGTGGTGGTAATGGTTCAGAAGACGGCACATATTTTTTGAGCAGAGACCAGTGAGATAGATTATGAATCCTAAAAGTAAACGGCAAAGCAAGACGGAATGCTATGGGATGGATATCTGACACAATCTTATAAGGACCAATGAGCCTGGGACCCAGTTTCTATGAAGGGACCTTTAACTTAATGTTCCTCTACGATAACCACACCAAATCACCAACACATACAGTTGCGGACCCATCAAATGTCACAAATCAGCCATACTCTTATACTAGCACCCCGCCTACTTCAAACTATTAAGAACCCCTTGCCACACAGACATAATAGATGGTAAAAATCGTTACTAGTTCAGGTATTCCTGAGGAACAATTCCTATTTAAAGAGCTGAACTGAGGATGAAACTCGTAGGCCCCGAAGAACGGGGACATAGTAGACTCATGACAACAATTGTTCACCGCAAATTCAGCTACAGGTAAGTAAGTAACCCAATCCTGATTCTCAGACACAAAACACCGAAGATAAATCTCAAGATTCTGGTTAATGCATTCTGTTTGCCCATTATACTGTGGCTGAAAGGCGAAGTACAGATGGATCCCCAACCGAGCACAAAATGCTTTCCAAAATTTTGAAATAAATTGCACCCCCCAGTCATAAACAATAGCGATAGTGTGACGCTAGGTCAGTTCTCATGGCAAAGCCATGTGACCGGATGCTCAGTGAGTCCGAGGTCAAAAGCCAGGATGGTACATCATAAACAGAAGGAAAAGACAAAGGCATACTCAGGTAATGTGCCAATGTCAGAACACCAGAAGGATAGCAGATAAGAACAGAAGGTGTTAAACAGAGGGATGGTCAGAACGAGGTCCAAGGTCAGGCAACAAAAGATCTAGAAAATAGATTGCAAGGCAGTCAGGCAAACCACATTTAGCTAAATGTACATATGGAAGACGTCTGGGAGTTACAGTTCAATAAAGTAGCCTGGTAATGACCGGGGACAATGAACACCTGGAGACAGCCAGCACATTCCAGTCTCACATTGGACAGATGTGCTGTCAATCAACACACTGACAGCACACCATGCACCAGACTGGATGACTGAGCTGTCATTGAAAGTACTGACAGATTCAGCATGCCATTGTACCAGATTGAATGGCTGAGCTGTCAGTAACTGCATCCCAGACACACTGAGTGGTGGAACCATGACAGTACCCCCTCTTCTAGTGGGGCCACCAGAACCCCATGCTTCTCTTGGAATTTTAGATGGAAGGCCCTGACTAACTGACCGGCTTTCACATCTCGAGCTGGGACCCAGGATCTCTCCTTTGGTCCGTATCCCCTCCAGTGAATATTGGAGGGGATACGAACCAAGGTATTGGAGGGAATTTCAGACTCTTTTAGAATCCACAACCCTCTGAATCTCATACTCCAAGCCACCATCAACTGAAACCGAAGGAGGCGGAGATGAGGGACACAATGCAGAAGGGACAAGCTCTTTTAATAAGAATTTATGGAACATGTTACTTATGCGAAGAGATGGAGGAACCTTTCATCTGAATGCCACCGGATTGACCACTTCTTGGATCTCATATGGACCAATAAACCTTGTACCCAAATTCTTTGATGGCACTTTAAGTTTAATATTCCTACATGGCAACCAAACCTTATCCCCAATCTTAAAAACAGGACCCACCAAACATCTTCTATCAGCCTCCCGTTTTTGGAAAATCTGAGCAGTCCCAATATTCTTTTGAACCTCCCTACGTCCCCAAGTCTCTGTACTGCGACTTCCACCCTAGGTTATTCAGAACGAATCCTAGAAAATTCACCAAAATGTGGATGAAAACCATAATTACAGAAAATGATGAAAGTGATGAAATTCATTAACAAATGAGTCCATGGTCTTTCTGGAATTGGCAATAGAGCCAATTCCCCGGCCAGCCATGACTGATTTTAGCGCGTGCACAAACTTCACAAACAGATCTTTAATATCAATTATGCATGAACGGCCACCAAAAAAGTCTAGCAATTTCTTTCCATGTAAAAATAACCCTAGGATTACCACTGAAGGCAAAATTATGAAATTCCTGTAACACCCGCAATCTTAGGCACAGAGGCATAAATAATTTGGACCCTCGAGTAGCGGAAGGAGCCAACAACTGGACTTGACGGATCTCCTCTTCCAATTCTGAGATTACCATAGAAACCACAATATTCTGAGGAATAATGGAGGATGGAGGTTCTGGAGGAGAGAGTGAATCGAGACAACGAGATAATGCATTAGCTTTCACATTCTTAGACCCCGGCCTGAATGAAATCGAAAATTTAACCTAGAGAATAACAAGGACCATCTGGCCTGTGTAGAAGTTAACTTTTAGCTGATTTAATCAGTGACCACAGTAATTGGATGAACAAAAAATGCCTCCATTCCTCAAAGGCCTATTTGACAGCAAGTAACTCACGATTCCCAACATCATCATTTCTTTCCGCACATGAATATTTTTTAGAAAAAAAAGCACATGGACGCATGTTAGTTGAGAGTTTTGGGCCCCTGTGATAAAACTTCCCCTACTCTGACCTCCAAAGCATCCACCTCCACAATGAAAGTTTCTTGGAGATCATGTTGGATCAGAATGGTAGTCGACATGAAACACTCTTAGTTTTTCAAAAGCCCTGATAGCACCCGTAAACCAAACCTTGAAATTCGCCCCCTTATTTGTAAGGTCAGTAAGAGGTTTAGCAAATTGAGAAAAATGCTTGATAAATGTCCTATAATAGTTTTGAATCCTAGAAAACGCAGCAAAGCCTTAAGATCACAAGGTTGAACACAATCAATAATGGCCTACACCTTCCCAGGGTCCATCTTAAACCCGTCTCCTGAAAAGATAAGCCCCAGGATTGAAATTTCCTAAACAGAAAAAAAAAACATTTTTCTAATACAGCAAACAAACAGTACTCCCTCAACCTTTGTAACACAACACGGACATGTTCCTGGTGAGAGTCCAAATCTGGTGAGAAAATTAGAATGTCATCCAGGTAAATCACAACATATCTTCGAATGCAATCAGAGAAAATGTTATTCATAAAATGTTGAAACACTGCAGGGGCATTGGATAATCCAAATGGCATGACAAGGTTTTCAAATAGACCCTCACACATTAAAAACGCCATTTTCAACTCATTACTCTTCCAGATGCTTATCAAATTGTAAGCCCCTCTAAGATCAAGTTTAGAAAATACCCTGGCCCCCAAAAGCTGATTATATAGCTTGGGGATGAGTGAAAGTGGGTATTTTTTTTTAATCCAATCCTTATTCAAATTTTCAAAATTTCACAACAACAGCACAATTACATCACAAGTGACAAGAGAAGACAAGAGGACAATTAAATGGCTAGGAAGGGAAGTAGGGGGGAACTGCTAAGTAGAGGGAGGTGAGGAAGGAAGGGGAAGAGGGTTTTGTCTGTTGACTGATACCAGAAAATGACAGTCTTAAAACCATAAGTATAGATAAACAAAGGAAAGAAACTGTCCAAAAGCTTACAGAACCATTCAAGAAAGGGAAAGAGATCATTAGCTAGTTGGGAAAGGAGTGGCAAAACAAGAATGGGCCCACAACCTCCATGATTTACTGATTTTTGATCTGGAGAAGCTGTCAGAGGCAAGATAATATTCACGGTGGAAGTGGATATTTATTTTGTTACACAAAAGACTAAAGGACGGAGAAGAGAGCGACTTCCACCCAGCTGCAATACACTGTCTCCCCGCAGTAAGAATATGAACCACCACTCCTCTTCAATCTAAGGGGATGATCTCAATACCAATATTAAGAAATGCTAAAGCAGAGGTAGGCCAAATTTTAACCTTAGTGACTTCTGATACTAGCTCAAATACGCGATCCCAAAAGCTCTGGATTAAAGAACAGAACCACCTATTATGTGCCATTGATCCTACAGAATCACATTTTTTCCATCATAAGGGAGATATATTTTGAGACCCATGTGCCAATCTACCATCTCATATGAATCTTTTGGAATTGCTCTAAGTGATTTATGCAGCGTTTCGATTTAAGCAACCAGTTAGAAGCCTCTTGCCACTGTGAAGCTGAAAAAGTGAGGCCAAAATCCTGGTCCCATCTCCTCACCTACGGCTACTGCTCCGCCTGACTTGAGTTAACAATAATTTTATAAATAGTTGAGAGGCCTTTAGAGGACTTGTTGGATTCATCAAGGTATCTCCCAAAGAGGGACGAGCCCGGCTTCCCAGCAAACAAATTAAGAGGACCAAGGAAATGCCTTATCTGGAGGTATTGATAAAAAAAAATTCCACTTCAAATTATGTAATTTAACTAAGGACTCAAAAGACTTGACTTTTTGTTTTTTAATATATCTGCTAAGGAGGAGATACCCAGGTCCACCCATCTGCGAAGATTGAGAAATAGAACATGAGCTTCCAACGCCCGTAACGGGAGGGACATCTCCGGTCTTCACCCTATTTCTCCAGAGATAATGATGACACCATAATTGAGAGAACTGGAGCAAACTGAATAGGGGATAGTAACTCTGCCTCCAAGAGTCTATTAGTAGATACCCGCCATGCAAAGCAGTTTTCAATTTGAAGCCATCTGTGGGGAGATTGTTGAGACCACCTGTCCTTAGCACCCTCCAAAATTGCTGCCTTATGGTATGCTAGAACATTAGGAGTTCCCAGCCGCCCACTGCTTGTAACTATGAAGCAGAGTTATAATCAACTCTGGCCTTCCTAATTGCCCATATGAATTTCCCTAGGAGAGACTGGAGTTTTTGAATGGAGGATTCTAGGTATTCTCAAGGGAACACAGCAGGAGAAATATAAAATCTTTGGCTGAAAGATCACGTTTAAAGATTGTACTCTTGGCATCCAAGTCAAATGGAGCCCCGCATACTTGTCCCAATTCGGCGCTTAAAGACGTATATAACTTCTCAAAATTTTCCTTTAGAATAAGATCAGAGGAAGTTAACAGAATTCCCAAATAGGGGATGCCCTCTTCCATCCATTTAAAGAGAAATAGCTTCTCCAATCCATTTTTAATGATATTTTTTAATTTTCAAGCTCACTCTTAATTGCTTTAAGGGATCGCTCAATATTTGTACACATTGTAATTACATCATCAGCATATAGTCCTATTACATGGTTGATCTCTCCAACTTGAAAACCCGAAATGTTACTATTTGTACAAATGGACTAGGGCTCCATAACTAAAGCAAAAATAATTGGGGAGAGTGGGCAGCCCTGGCATGTGACATTAGTAATAAACAAATTTTGCAATCTAAAGCCTGAAGCTACAACTGATGCATTAGGGTTAGAATATAAAGACAGAATAGCAGACTTGATTGGGCCAACAAACCTTAATCTAGACAAGATTTCGCCTAAATAAGCCTAGTGTACTCGGTCAAAGGCTTTTTGAGCATCCAACGACAAGAGAGCACTAGGGTCCCCAGATAACTCGGAAATTTTGATCAAATCTATTAGTCTCCTTCCTCCATCTTTAGATTGTCGCCTTGCTACGAAACACGCCTGGTCCGGGGTGACCAAAGAGGGAAGGATTTTATGAATATGAATTTAAGTAAATATGGAGCACGTTTATTATTAAAGAGCTTATAATACTAATTTTGAAAGCTATCAGGACCTCAGACCAAATTAGATTTAGAGCACTTGATGGAATTTTGAATTTCCTGCATGGTGAAGGGGCCATTAAGAAAGCTAAATTGTTCTTTAGAAACTCTGGAAGTATCAAAGAAGGAAAGGTATCCGGCAACAGATCCATCGGTGAAAAATTAAAAACAAAAATCTTTAATGTGTAACATGGTTAAAATTATGGCAAGAACCAGTCGGTTTGAAATGCCTAACGCCCTAAGTTTCCCGGGTTACTTTCCTTTTTTTCTAAGTTAATGGTTTTATACCATAATTTTTACCATGTTACGCATTAAAGATTTTCTTTGATACTGCTCATTTGCTGCTAACACAAACTTCTTTCCGTGCATTGGATTCTACTGCGGTGAGCTGGATTTTTTCTACAAAGTTTTTTTTTTTCAGAAACTCTGGGTAGCTTCACTTTATCCAGATAGTTCGGAATGAAAGAAGATGTTGGTTGCATAACATAGGGATCATCTTTCAAATTATATAGTTTCGAGTAATAATTAGCAGTACACAATTTTAATAAAGATACCCCTTATGAAAGCCTTATGTGCTAACAACAAAGTTTCATCAGAAGTTTCACCATTGTCTGTTATGAATGTGCTAGAGATGGTTTCTGAGCAGAGGTTCCCTCTGGTGGTTACAGACAGTACTGAACCTTTCAGCGAAGAATGGCAATCTGGGTTCACTGACTGGTCTGATATAAGGGAGGTTCCCTCCCATGATGGTTGCCGGTGATCAATTGTTCTTGTCTCAATTGTGGTTCCTGGTTCATTTGGAAGTTTTCTGGAGTCTTGCCTGCATCTCCTGCTTTCAGATAAGATATTTTTTGCTTTTCTTTTTGTGCTTGCTTTTTACATTGCTTTCTGCACTTTTGTGGAGGTCAGCCAGGTCCCCTCCTGGGGCCGGAGCTCCTCACAGTTTATCTGCAGCCACTGTTATTTGCTCATTTGCTTTTTCCTGTTTTTTCAGCGGCTGCAGCTTGGTTTTGTTCACACTGAGATCTGATTTAGCGGGTGGCGAGATTGTGTGATCTCAGTATTTTTGTAATCAGAATTGTTGGATTTTTGTAGGGTTTTCTGGGTTGCAGAAAGTAATCTCTCCTTTCCTATCCTATTTAGTCAACTTGTGGCCCCAGCGTTTGCTCAATCTATTTTCTGCCTATGTTTGTGTTTTCATCTTGTCTAACCGCCATTATATGTTTGGGGTCTTCCTATTTTCTTTGGGGATCTGCTCCGGGGCAGATAGCTTTCATCTTTCTGCCTTTAGGTGTAGTTATCTCTCAGGCTGTGACGAGGCGTCTAGGATCAACGTAGGAATGCTCCACGGCTACCTCTAGTTGTGTCGTTAGTTTATGAATCTGCAACCCATCAGTTACCAACATCTCAGGTGTTCTGCTGCCCTGCTGTTGTTCCTGTCCTCCTCAGCTACCGAAACACAACAATTGTCATTAAGACTAAAATAATTCTCCTGTTCCTCAGAGATAGTATGAATGACATTATTTTTAACGAGTAGATGAGTATTTAACCACCAGGAGTGTGGATTACAATTGAAATTCGAGGACTGCAAGCTTAAATAAACAGGGGCATGGTCAGACCAAGTCATCCGCCGTATTTGGGCATCTTTGCATTTGGGTAAGACCCTGCTATCTACTAAAAAAAATTGTCGATTCTGCTATAATAATAATCTTTATTTATATAGCGCCAACATATTCCACAGCAACAGTCATAAGTAACAACGTTAACAATAATTCAATAATTAAAGCAAAATAAGAGGACCCTGCTCATGAGAGCTTACAATCTACTATAAGTACGATGTCTACTGGAGAAGGTGTAGTCCCTCTCACCTGAATGCAGATAACGCCATATATTGTTGTTGTGGTTGTCCCACCAGGGTGAGACCCTTCTTAATTGCCCGTGGTCAAATTAGATTATGCACATGTGCAAATAGGAAGACAGCAGACAACACGTTGGTGTCTAAAATGATTCTCCTTTATTGTGGGAGCTACAGTGGGTTTTTAAAGGGAATCTGTCACCCCATTTATGTCACCCAC
>VIAB01023850.1:12746-23833 GCA_009801035.1 Oophaga pumilio | reverse complement strand
GTCTGACTGATTAATTGAGTCAGTGGACAGGAGTCTTTTATAAAAGTGACTATGTAAAACAGGTGTCTTTAAAAGCAGGTAACGAGTTGATTAGGAGCGTCTAACTGTTCTGTAGAAGCCAGAACTCTTCATGGTTGGTAGGGGATCAAATACTTATTTCTCACTGCAAAATGCAAATAAATTTATATAATTTATACAATGTGATTTTCTGGATTTTATTTTTGATATTCTACCTCTCAATGTTAAAATTAACCTACCCTTAAAATTATAGACTGTTCATGTCTTTGTCAATGGGCAAACTTACAAAATTAGAAAAGGATCAAATACTTATTTCCCCCACTGTATGTTCCAGCAGGACAACAACCCAAAGCATATGTCGAGATTGGTGAAAAAATGGTTCAATGACAGTGAAGTAAAGGTGCTCGATTGGCCCACACAGTCCCCAGACCCCAAGCCAATCAAACACTTGTGAGTAGACATGAATAAAAGCTGTATAAAATACCCAAGTGAGTCGACCAGTTTGCACCAACTTTGGGAATGTGCAGAAGAGTCCTGGAATCAGATATTGTTCAGGACATGCTTGAGTCTGATTGAGAGCATGCCCAGAAAAATTTAGGCAGTGTAAAAAGCCAAAGATCGATTTACACAATACTAACAAAATAATATAAAATAAAATTTAGATTTTTAGGAGCAAACAGTAATGCAGTGAAATTACAAGAATCTGTATAACTAATCATATGCTAAATAGTTGCAAGCGAAATTTATGCATGAGATAGCCAAAATGATTGTCTATAAAATGATGGAGTCTCACATTTGAAACAGTAGTGGATGGTGTGATATGAAGCCGGAAAGTCAAAAGTTCAAAAGATTGTTACCCTTTTGCTCGTCAATGTAGTTTCAGTATTTAATGCACGGTTTAGCTTTCAAAGTGAAAACTGCACATCTAAACAATGTTGGGAACAGTAATCTCGTTCAGCACTCAATCTCAAAACTTTCCCAATACAAAAAGAGCTTTATTGATTCATTAAAAAAACACACAAGTTTAAAAACAAGACATCCTGCAAAAATTCCTACTTGTTTCGAACCTAGAAATATGTATAGTTCTTAGACTTGGCATAATAGTAAGTCAGTTATTGGTCAATTTATATATCTGAACTGAATGGCTTTGTTAAAGAAGTCCTGCCCAAACTGCCTGTGCATATATTCAATTGGTGAACAAGCTACTATTACAGTATGTACCAAGAAATACACTGAATAGTAAAACATTACAAACATAACATCAATGGTATGAGAGAAAATAAAGATGAAAAATAAACATTATGTACACTGCCCAAAAAAATAAAGGGAACACTGACTAGCTGAATCCTTCTATGCTCTATTTAGAAACTGGAGTTCAATTTTGCCTGTTTGACTCATTAGTCACCGCAAAAGTCAATGGCAGAGGGGAGGTATTGAACAGCTGGGTCAGGAGTTGAAGAGGGGAATGATTTCTGCTTTGACAAGAGCCTTCCTGTTTCTGCACAGAGTAGAGAAAAGAGACAAACTGACTGGGTAGAAAGTCAAAATGAGCAATTGTCAGTACCCAGTGCTATATAATATGATGACTAGTGATGGGCGATCACTAAAATGCTCGGGTGCTCGTTGCTCGGGTCGAACAAATTGGAATACTCGGGTACTCGGACAGAAAAACGTGCCCAATGTAAGTCTATGGGAGACCCGAGCATTTTGCCGCGTTCCTCCCCGGGGGTCCTTTTAAGGTCTAAATACGTCTGAAAATGATGGAAACACTGCTCAAATGACAAAGGGACATCACGAGGAATGCCCCTGGAAGCATTCCTGACTCCTTCACAGCTTTAAACAATGTTGTCAGAGTTTCATGCCATTTTTAACCGGTGCACCAAAAAACATACCAAAACGAAACCAAAACGGATTTTGCTGGGAAATATGTAAAGTTACATCCTTTCCATGTTAATGACTTGTATACAAGGCAAAATAATTAACCCCAGACCAAAATGTTCCTCCACCACTTGGGCTATGTTCAGACGCAGTGTTTTGAAGCGTTTTTCAACTTTAATATTGCTTTCAACCAAAACAAATGCATTCACTGGGAAATGTCATTATAACATTTAACAGCCCTAGCTGGCCATGTGGTGTGTGACACATAAGCAGACACATCTTGTTTCATTTATGAAGGAGTGACACTTAAAATAATAATAATAATCTTTATTTTTATATAGCGCTAACATATTCCGCAGCGCTTTACAGTTTGCACATATTATTGTCACTGTCCCCGATGGGGCTCACAATCTAGATTCCCTATCAGTATGTTTTTGGAGTGTGGGAGGAAACCGGAGTACCCGGAGGAAACCCACGCAAACATGGGGAGAACATACAAACTCCTTGCAGATGTTGTCCTTGCTGGGACTTGAACGCAGGACTCCAGCGCTGCAGTGCTATCCACTGAGCCACCGTGCTGCCCTTAAAATCACAGAGCCTATTTTTACAGGGGCATCAGGCAGCATTAATCTGCTTAAAGGGCCATTATTAAACAGTGGGTCTCCTAAACTTTTACAGCCTATGCTGTGATAGGATGGGCTGCCAAGAATTATGACGCACCCTAATACCCCTTTCACGAGATGTCCAGGAGGGCTTCCATGAAAAATGTTGCATTGAATGCAAGGCCTGCCCTGCTACCAAGTCATACGCACCCCAATAAGCCTTTGAACCCAGGTACTGGATGGGCCCAGGAAAATCCATTTCACATTATTCACTGTGTACTCCCATTCCCTTTTCTTATGCATTGACTGCAAGGCCTGCCCTGCTACCAAGTCATATGCACTCCAATAAGCCTTTGAACCAACATACTGGATTGGCCCAGAAAAATCCACTTCACATTATTCATTTTGTACTCCCATTCTGTTTTCTTATGCAAGGCCTGCGCTGCTACCAAGTCGTATGCACCCCAATAAACCTTTGAACCCAGGTACTGGATGGGCCCAGGAAAATCCAGTTCAAATTTTTCATTTTGTCCTCCCTTTCTGTTTTCTTATGCATTGACTGAAAGGCCTGCCCTGCTACTAAGTCATATGCACCCCAATAACCCCAATACCCCTTGGAAGAAACAAGGAGGAGGGCCTCTTAACAAAAAATGTCCCATTAAAAGGAGCGGGTCGCCTAGACATGGAATGGACATACACTAAGTGTGTTGGCTGGCAAACATTTTCACCAGTGGGGTACACCTCAACCTTTTCCATAACAAGTATTTATCACCCAGAAAAACACCCACACTTGTTAGGATTTTGACAGTGGCTGTAGCAGCATGGAACACATAAAACCTGGTGATCTAGTGGCGGTGTATGATGAGCCGTGGAGGAAGGCCTGATTAAAAACTATGCCCAATTTAAAGGAGCGGGTCTCCTACACTTGGAATGCCCATACACTGGCTGGCAAACATTTCCCCCTGTTGGTAGATATCAACATAGTTTCTAAAGTTTTTTTTTTAGGGGCATCATAAACATCCTGCAAAACTGTAACGTGGTTTCCCACACAGTTGCTGCTGGGAAGGTGCAGGTTTTTTGCAAAAATATGGTGGACGAATCGTTGGAAGAAGTGATCAGGAAAAGGGGCATGGTGATGACAGGAATGGAAAAGTATATGATTAATAACAGCAGTGGCTATGGGAAGTATGAGATCCAGGATACAGCCCACAATGTTTTGTCGTTGAGCCACCATAAATTACCAGAATCGGTTTCACGCCCGTCAGAAGATCGCTGTAACAGATGCACGTGTCAGACTCGGCCTAAGAAACGCCCATCCAAAATATGTTGCCAAACACGCACGTGTCTGTATAAGTACGACATGTTCATGAGATGCTGAATTAGAGAAAACAGATCAGTGTCGGAGGAAAACCAAACAAATTGATGGATGCTGGTGAAAAACTAAGTTTAAAGAGGAGTACACCGTCGTTAACTATTAACACACCCATGGCACAAGTTTCTTCATCTTCACCCATACATATTAACAATAAGATCCAAATGTCCCAGTGGAAAATTATTTGTCATAGTGTAAGGAACACTGTTAAAGAAATGCCACTAAATGTACAAAACCACAACCCTTGGAAACACCAGATTTCCTCTTTACAAGATATGGACGATGATGATATTGATGACGACTTTGAAATTTAGCACATCCACACCAAGAAGATAAAGATCACAGCTGCAAAAAATGTGCAAAAAAGGCAGTGAATGTCTGGAAATTCATTTTCTCTACGGCTAAGTTACCCTCTTACTAAAGTGGTACGAATGATGCATACACAGCTCTCATGTCTACTCAGTGTGAGGTGCTTGAAAGATGATGTATTCTGATTTGTACATGTCCACTTTTTGAAAGTGAGCAGAAAAGAAGGATGATATGGCAGGAAGACGTGTGATTTTGGTCAGTAAGGAGGTGATGTCAGGTACAGATAGGTAGATCTGCGTATCACCGGTGTAGTGATGATATTGCAAACTGCGCCATTACATCAGCTGTCCCAGGCCAAAGGTGTAGATGGAGAAGAGTAGGGGTCCTAGAACAGAGCCTAGGGGAACACCGAAAGACAGGTGTTGAGTATTTTGAAGTATGAGACTAGTGTCATCTTGTGGATGGATATGAGCCACAAAGTCCTTCAAAATTAACCTGTTCTGGGTGGAATGTACTATTTGCTCTTAAAAATTAGATGATGCCTTCTATGATGCTTGCACTAAAGAATGGATTGGCCACATATGTACGTACTTAGGATGACGGGGATGAGAGAATCTGTTCTGCGCCGGGTCCGGAAATGTCAAGGCTGCGTCGCCTGTTTCCAAGGGAAAGGAATAGTGGAACGGTCAGGCCCCATTACCCAGGAAGAGGGGACGTGTTTTGACAGGGAACTTGGTCGGAAGCTGAGTGAAAAAACACGCAAAGCAGGAGTGAGTCCCCAGCTGTCAGCATGTGAGCAGCAAGGGGGGCGGTGCACTACGCAACTGAAGGGCTGGCACTGCGATGAACTGCAGCAGACAGATCCCGTAATCTTGAGGCAGGGGAGACAGCTTAAGTTAAAGCGGGCACGACAGCAGATTTTTGACGTGGACAAGCAGCGCATAGGAGGCTGAGCAGCACTGAGCAGGACTGTTCCCATTGGCTCACGCTACTAAAGTGGTACTGCTAGAGAGCGAGGTGCCGTGTGTCCAGTAACCTCTAGAGAGCCATGCGCTGTGCGCTCTTTGACCATGAGTACAGCACATGTGCGCAGTAGAGAGCCAGTTCATGCCACGTGTTCAGATTTGCTAAGCAAAAATTATAAGGGATAGAGGAATGACAGAGGACATTGGTATGGTCAGCAAGGTACTCTCTCAGCATCTTACCAAACTTTGCATTTCTTGTGAGAGTCACCCGCGCCTCAGGGCCAGGGCGATGGGAGGGTCTGAGAAAACTCTCCCAGAACTTAGGAAGTGTTCCCCTGCCTCTTCTGGATTGGAGTTGTGCCTCTCTCAACTGTACTCCTTGCTTTGCCAACGAACTGTGTCTGTGACCTCTGCTGCAAGCATTTTCAGATGGGAATGTTTTTAATAATTCCAAAAGAAGGGCCCTCTGGTCCTCCAACATTTTAGTACACCTGTCTGTCTCTGGAATAAGAGATATAAAGTTCTCCTTGTAGCATTGGTTTAGAAGTGTCACCAATCAGTATTGCCTGTCACCCTAAATTTTGAAAACACAAGGGTGATGATAAAGGCTGCATAACATAAAGTCAGCCATGCATGCAAGACTGGTATCAGTCAATACTTCTGTGTCCTCACCAAGAGGACCACTGACCATGCTCTCCTCCTCCTTGTCCTCAGGCCTCCACAACTTTCTACTAATCTCAGTACTATCATTGTAAATACATCATTGTAAATACATCATTGTGAATACACCCATGTAGTTTTTATCTCCCAACCTCATTGTAGATTGTAATTTGTCACAAGCAGGATTGTTTTTTTTGGTTTAATTATTTTATCATTGTTACTTAGTGTATATTGTAAGCTGTCACAAGCAGGGTAGTTTTATTTCAGTTTAATTATTGTATTATTGTTATCGTTGTTACTTAGTGTAGATTTTAAGCTGTCCTGAGTATGGTCGTTTTATTTTTGTTTAATTATTGTATATTGTTATTGTTGTTACTTAGGCCTGTTGTGTTTGAAACTGTTAAACTGTAAATATGTTGGCGCTATATAAATAAATATAAATATTGTTATTAGAACACAGAGAAGCAGGATGGAGATGTTAATTATGGCGTCATTGCTGCTCATCATTTTGGTGGATTCCTCAAAGTTTTGGAGGATGTTACATATGTCTGACATCCATGTCCACTACTGACATCTTATGTGTGAAGTCAGAACTGAATACCGATGGCCTTGTTGATGATGGTAGTCACCAACTACCCTCTTCTGCTCACAAATCGTTTCCAACATCTGCAGTGTAAAGTTGCAATGCGTTGGGACATCACACACCAGTCGGTAACCAAGAAGCTGCAAATGCTGGTGAAGCACAGCAAGGGCGGATGAAGCTCTAGCTGACTTTCTAAAATGGGTATGCAGGGTGTGGTACTTTCTCTAGCAGATCCAGCAGTTCCATGTCGCTTTTCATAAACCGTTGAACAATGAGGTTAAGCACATGGGCCAGGCATGTCACGTGTGTGAGCTCGCCTCGCCTCAGAGCAGCCACCAGATTCCAGCCATTATCACACATAACCATGCCTGGCTGTAGGTTCAGCGGTGTCAGCCACAGATCTGACTGGTCTTTCAGAGCTGTCCACAAATCTTCAGCATTGTGCGGTTTATCACCTAAGCATATTAGCTTCAGAACAGCCTGTTGCAGCTTGGATGAGACAGTGCTGCAGTGCTTCCAGCTTGTGACTGATGTGCTACTTTTGGAGATGGAGGCTGAAGAGGAGGCAGAGGAGGAGGTGCAGGAGCTGTTGACTGTGGGGGCAACCCAGATTGACAAAGGGCCCGCAATACTCTGGTTTGAGAGGACGTGCACCATCCCAGAGTTGAACTGGGTCCCGGCTTCCACTATGTTAGTTAACCCAGTGTGCCGTCAGCGAGATGTAACGTCCCTAACCACAAGCACTTGTCCACGTGTCTGTGATTAGGTGCACTTTCCCAGTAACAGCATTGTGGAGGGCATGTGTAATGTTGTGGGACACGTGCCAGTGTAATGCTGGGACGGCACACCGGGACAAATAGTCCGCATGTTCGGGACCTCGGGGTGATCCTAGACTCTGCCCTCTCTTTCAATCTGCATATCCAAGCCCTTGCCTTCTCCTACTGCCTATTACAACTCTAAAAGATTTCCCGAACCCGTACATTCCAAGAAACTGCAAAAACGTTTGTGCACGCCTTCATCATCTCCCGCCTCGACTATTGCAACCTTCTACTCTCTGTCCTCCCCTCTACCACTTTTGCACCACTCCAATCTATCCAAAACTCTGCTGCCATACAAAGCCTTCCACAACCTGTCTATCTATTCAAAACTCTGCTGACCGAGTAATCCAACTGTCCCTCCGTTATTCCCCAGCCTCTCCTCTCTGCCAGGCCCTTCACTACCTTCCTCTTGCCCAGAGGCTACAGTTCAAAACCTTAACTATGACATACAAAGCCTTCCACAACAAAGTCTCCTCCATACATCTGTCACATGGTCTCCCAATGTCCGACTGGGTCATGGCTTCCTCTACGCTATCCCAGTGTGCAGTCAGCGAGATGTACCGTCCCTGCCCACAAGCACTTGTCCACATGTCCGTGGTTAGGTGCCCTTTCCTAGTAACAGCATTGTTGAGGGCCAGGGTTCTGTTGTGGAACACTTGCTTGCTTGTGTAATGCCGTGGTGGCAGACTGGGAAAAATAGTGGTGGGTGGGGACTGAGTACCTTGTGATAGTCGCCACCATCAGGTTGTGGAAAACTTCCGTCTCTCACGAGCCAAAAATGCAACATTTTCAGCGAACTCAGATAAGAAATGTGTGAATTTAGTTCTGTGGCCTGTGTGGCATTGGCTGCGTATTTACGCTAGCGTTCCAGGGACAGGGGTATGGACAACTGAACGCTGCGCTGGGACAAGGAAGTGAACGTGCTTGTTGATGGTGCTAGTTGAGTTTGTGTGCAACTACAGATGCAGGGCAGGAGGCATCTTTGCATGCACCATGGACAAGGGATTGGCTTGCACGCACAACAGCAGAAGAAGCAGTGGTATCACCCGAAGACACTGTTCATGGAGCGTGGTGTTCGGCCAACAAAGTCGGGTGCTTTCCTGCCATGTGCCTGATCATGCTGGTGGTGGTTAGGCTGGTAGATTTGCTACCCCTGCTGATGCAGACATGGCCGGTGGAGCAAATGGCCCTTTTGGGGTTATCGACAGAGTCTTTAAAAAAAAACAGACTGTTACGGGGACATTCAGTGTCTTCATCTCCCACTCCCACACCACCTCCTTACCTCGACCCTTGTCTTTTGGAGTTCCCCAAGGGTAAGTTCTAGGACCCCTACTCTTCTCCGTCTACACCTTTGGCCTGGGACAGCTCATGTAATGGCACGGTTTGCAATATCATCAGCACGCCGATGACACAAAGATTTACCAATCTGTACCTAACATCACCTCCTCACTGACCAAAATCCCACGTCTTCCCGCTATTTCATCCTTCTTTTCTGCTCGCTTTCAAAAAGTGGACTTGGACAAAACGGAATACATCATCTTTCAACCATCTCACACTGAGTAGACATGAGAGCTGTGTATGCATCATTCAGTACCACTTTAGTAAGAGGGAAAGTTTGCCCAAAAGAAAATGAATTTCCCGACATTCACGGCCTTTTTTGAACATTGTTGTCATCTGTGATCTTCATGTTCTTGGTGGGGATGTGGTAAAGTTCAAAATCGTCATCAATACCATCATCATGCATATCTTGTAAAGAGGAAATCTGGTGTTTCCCAGGGTAATGGTTATCTACGTTTAGTGGCATTCCTTTAACAGTGTTCGTTACACTAGAACAAAATAATTTTTGGATGTGACATTTTGATTTTATTGGTAATATATGGGTGAAGATGAAGAACCTTGTGCCACAGGTGTGTTGATAATTACCGACAGTGCACTTCTCCTTAAACTTAGTTTTTCCCGACCATCCATCAGTTTGTTTGGTTTTCCTCCAACATTGATCTGCTTTCTCTAATTCAGCATCTCACAAACATGTTGCACTTTGGCGTTTATACGGACACGTGCGCCTTTGGCAACATATTTTTTATGGCCATTTTTCATGCCGAGCTTCACACGCACATGTTAAATACATTATGATAATCATTGTAGGCTGAATCCTGGATCTCATACCTCCCAAAGCCCCCGCTGTTATTAACCCATTCACTCCCGGAGCTTTTTTCGATTTTCCCTTTTCGTTTTTCGCTCCCCTTCTTTCCAGAGCCATAACTTTTTTATTTTTCCGTCAATATGGCCATGTGAGGGCTTATTTTTTGCGAGACGAGTTGTACTTTTGAAAAAAAACATTGTTTTTACCATGTCATGTACTCGAAAATGGGAAAAAATTATAAGTGTGGTGAAATTGCAAACAAAGTGCAATCCCACACTTGTTTATTTGCTTGGCTTTTTTGCTTGGTTCACTAAATGCAAAAACTGACCTATTATTATGATTCTTCAGGTCATTACGAGTTCAGAAACACCAAACATGTCTAAGTGCTCTTTTATCTAAGTGGTGAAAAAAAATTCCAAATTTTGCTAAAAAAAAAAAAAAAAATTGCTCCATTTTCCGAGACCCGTAGCATCTCCATTTTTCATGAACTGGGGTTGGGTGGGAGCTTATTTTTTGTGCACCAAGCTGACGTTTTTAATTATACCACATATGTGCAAATACGTTCTTTTGATCGCCCGTTATTGCATTTTAATGCAATGTTGCGGCGACAAAAAAAAGTAATTCTTGCGTTTTTAATTTTTTTCTCGCTACGCCGTGTAGCGATCGGGTTAATCCTTTTTTTTATTGATAGATCTGGCGATTCTGAACGCGATGATGCCTAATATGTGTAGGTTTGATTTTTTTTTATTGTTTAATTTTAATTGGGGCGAAAAGGGGGTGATTTGAACTTTTAGGTTTTTTTACTTTTTTTAAAATTTTTAAACACTTTTTTTTTTCCTTTTGGCATGCTTCAATAGCCTCCATGAGAGGCTAGAAGCATGCACAACTCGATCGGCTCTGCTACATATGGGTGATGAGCAGATCGCCCATATGTAGCAGATTTACTGCATTGCTATGAGCAGCAATGTGCCGGCAACAACCATAGAGGTCTCTATTAGACTTCTGGTTGTCAAACCAATGCGTCGCCGACCCCCGATCACGTGATGGGGGTCGGTGATGCACTCACTTCCGGCCCGGCGGCCAGAAGCTCTAGTTAAATGCCCGCTGTCAGCTTTGACAGCGAGTTTTAACTAGTTAATAGGCGTGGGCAGATGGCCATTCCGCTCGCACCTATTACGGGCACATGTCAGCTGTTAATAACAGCTGATATGTCACGGCTTTGAGGTGGGCTGACCGCCGGAGCCCACCTCAAAGCAGGGGATCCTTACGATGACGTACTATCCCGTCATCGGTAAGGAAGGGGTTAATCCTGTACGTCGGCATCATGCCCATTTTCTTGATCACTTCATCCAGCGATTCGTCCTCCAGATTTTTACTAAAAACCTGTACCTTTCCAGCAGAAACTGTGTAGGAAACCACGTTACTGTTTTCAAAGGTGTTTTTGATGCCCCTAAAACAAATTACACACTATGTTGATATGTACCCCCCAGGGGGAAATGTTTGTCAGCACCTACACTTACTGTATGTGCATTCCAAGTATAGGAGACCTGCTCCCTTAAACTGAGAACACCTTTTTCGTAGGCCATACTTCACATCTCTTCCTACACCACCCCTAGTTCACCAGGGTGACCGTGTTCCATGATAAAACAGCCACTAGATTGTTTTGCCAGGGTGTTTAGGATGTCTGGCCATTGAACTCAGGATGATATCCGGATGAAAACAACAAATGAACTCCCAAC